>JAQQAE010013242.1:0-12830 GCA_029823295.1 Pseudamia nigra | reverse complement strand
CACTAGAAAGGAGAAAAAAAAGCACAGTTCCCAGAATTAGGCTCGATAGTGAGCAAAATTATGGTCACGTAAAAAAAAAAACCCCCATGCACGTTTAACAGACAGTTTCTCACACATTAACAAAGCAAGGCCAGAGAGAGATCGTGTGTGTGTGTAAATGTGTGATAACAGTGGATGCACTGTGTTGCATCAGTTCTGATAGGGAGACGAAAATCCTCCCCCAGAGCATCGTCCAGGTGCTAAGTTCCATGACAGTTACCATAGCGACACATGTCCATATAAAGAGTTCCCCTTGACAAGTCAAGAATCGCTCTCAGTGCATGTCAGATGTCGGATTGCATGATAGCTGCGATGGTGACACATGTCCTCAGAGAAAACTTCATTCCTCACTCCATCTCTTCCCTGGAGGATTTTTGTTGCAAGGCCATTTTCAAGCACTCCAAAACATAAACAAGATAGCACAGTCTCATTTCCAGAGGCACAGACTTTTACCTCTCATCCAATCCTGTGTATTACAATTTACAATTTCCAGACTTTAAAATCGATCCTTGGATCTATTTTGAACAGCCTTGTCCGTCTTTTGTTTTTGATACACCAGGAAAACTCCTAAGCCAATCACCAGAAATCCTGTCATCATAAATCCAAATAGGTAGATGTCCTCAACATCTTCAATCGAAAGATCACATGAGCTTCCAATTGTTCCATGCGTCCCTCACATACCCTGCAGCCACTGTGCCTGATGGGCACTGGTGGTCCCGCAGACCCGTCTTTCTGTTTGAAAAAATGGTGTCAATTGCACTTAAAGCCCAGCTAACCAATTCCACGGTATTTTAAGTTTGGACCGAGGTGCAGTGAGAAATGAATGTGTTGCATGATTCAGCAGTTACTATCTTACATAGTAACTAAATCTATGCAAGATACACCTACAAATTTGGTCTACAAACCTAACTCAAATTTACATGTTGAATTTATGAGTAAAATCTCAAAGACAGCCTGGTGCTGTCACATCTCTCCCTGTTTGAATCCACACTGTGTAAAAATGAATCCAGACAACATCATAGTTTTCAGGTGTTTACTTGAAGATCAAACACTCACACAGATGAATCAAATCAGTGCCATTAATTGAATCAACAAAAAGGGAGACAGAGAGAGATGTGTAAAACAATTTCTAATGCTCTACTCTCATTAGTTCCTCATTTCTCACTTATTCACACAATGCACAGCAAATGAAGTGGATACAAACACCAAGAAGCAAACACTCTTCGCATGTAATAGTTGTTGTAACAGTCTTCACATACTAACAGTACATACTTCCCTCACAGAAGTGTATTTAGGCTCCTAAAAACATTTTAACCCATACGTATCTTTACTTCCAGTCTAATTTACATGCTTTTCTCTTCCATTGACAATTCAGTTGACAATTCACAGTTTACACTTAGCCATTAGAAGCTGAAGATCAATTAATAATATTCTTCAAGGCTGGAATGGAATGATGCTCAAATGAAGAAAAAGGCACAAATGATGCAAAGCAGAGATTTTGCTGCAACATTAAGTTCACATTTTGAACCAATAGCATAGTCACATTCCAAATTATGAATTGTGGGATGTATTCTCTTATCTCCTTACATAAATGTAGGTCTAATTTATAACATAAAGGGATGGTGTAGGAAATATAGAAGCTGCTTATTTTGTGTTTTGTTAGCTTTATAGCATGATTGCCTAAGTCATATTTTGGCCCAATTGTGATATTGTCTAACTCTACTCTCCTAACGCTGCTGAATATTCACAAGATGGCAGCCATAATACCTAAACTCTTTCCCCACCAGCATTTCACCAAAAAAAGATGCTAGCCACCGCCAGCGTTCTTGATGATTTTTACTAATCTTTCAATACCCATTGAAAATGTTTCTTTAAAAGAAAGACAGCGAATATATGAAAAAAGAACAGCCCTTCAGCTGTTAGTCCCAGAAATCCATTTTTTGTGACACTTACTGTTTGCTATTTACATCTCAGTCCTCTGTTCTGTCCTCATCCTCAGGTTTTCTGTCTGTCTTCACATCTGGGACAGGTCTTCTCCCTCACATGCCTTCATGTTCATGTCCTCTTCTCTCTCGTCTGTAACTCCTCCCCCATCAGTGCATGTTTTTTTTCAGGTCTGTTTGGGTTGTTTCTCTTGGTCTCTCATGTCAACCTGTAAGTTTCCATCAGTTCTATGTGCGTTTTACTACAGTTTGCTGCAGCCACAGCTTACCATGCCTATACTGCGGGTCCTCACCTGCTGCTAATGTCCGTGACATTTGTCATGTCTGTGCCTCTTATTCAAGTGTCTGTGTCATTGTGTCCCCGCGCTGTCCCCCTCACCTCCTTGACTGTCGGTGTGTCCATATTCTTCACTGTTGGTTGCAGTTTGTTTAATATAGTGCAGTATGCAACTCCAGTGCTGCACGGTTCTCCATTATAAACACTGGTAAATACTTAGCCCCATAGCATAGCATGCCATTGTTCTGGTACCTGTCAGATCTTCTTGTTTTTCACATCAGATCATCATATTTTTTGCAAAGGTGCCCCCTACATGGTAGAAAAACACAGATTGATGGAAATACTCAATGGCGGGAAAACATCTTGCAAATAGCGATCTGATTCATCAATGGTGGGAAAAGAGTTAAAATATGACTTACGCATTTATGCTATGAGGCTAAGAATTTGGGGAATTCATACATCTCTTGCCATGGTGGAGATTGTACTCACACTGGCAATCCACATAATGAAAGTGTGTTTCGCCAGAAGCACAGATCATCTGAGTTACGCGAGTGCTCCAATCTGCACTGAAGCACAGCACAATTCCCTGGCCCTGGTGCAGTTGGAAGAGGTAGGTTCAGCGTCAAACAGATGCTCTTGCATGGAGTTTGAGCACACAGACCTGTCATCTCCTGTTGCTTCTTCAGGCAACGTGATTAAACTGACAACTGACACCTTAGATAATCGAGAAATCCAGTAGAAGTCTGTATATGACCAAATGACTCACAATTAAGCCCCAAAGTCAGTAAAGTTCTATATATGGTACAGTGTTCCCTCATTTATCACGGGCGTTACGTTCTAAAAATAACCCACGATAGGCGAAATCGGCAAAGTAGATTCCTATGGAAAAACTGTTCTCAGGCCCAAACATTTGTTTGAGAAACAAAAAAAAAAAAACACAATGGCCTCCAGAAACAACAAATTTAATTTCAACAATCAACCTACAAAGCTGGACACACAAGAAACCACAAACAGTGACCCACACGTCACGCCCCTCCCCCCGGCGCTGCTCCGCCACAGCGCCCCCCTCCAATGAAGGCCTTCATCAACACTGCAGGCTTCTGTTGGGGAGTAAACCCGCAGACACGCAACGGTTCAGAGTCACACCACCAGCGATCAAACACCCGTGCAAGTCCGGTGAAGCTGAACGCACTCTGCACTGCACAGCATAGGAGATGCAACACGGAGGAGATGACTGACAATGGCCTTAGCCAATCAGGATGCAAAACACAATGCAAGTTCATATGCTGTATAAAAAGTACATGAAAATTGCACTAAAAAAAATCTGCGAAACAGCGAGGCCGTGGAAGGTGAACCGCAATATAGCGAGGGACCACTGTATAACAAAATCCATATCTCAGATGGTCTCCGTCATACCTGCATTCTGACATGCTCAACTAGCATATGTAAACAAACTTTGCAGTTGTTGTGTGGTGTGAAATAGCAGGTGTCCACTCGCATTAACGCCATCTACCGTTGAGGAGGGTGAATAGATGACACACAGTTGAATTTTTTTTCTTAACATTTTTTTTTTTTTTTTTTTGCCCAAGCAAAGGCACACGACCCACTGAAAATGGGTCCGTGACCCACTTTTGGGTCGCCACCCACCAGCTGAGGCTCACTGGTTTAGAGCACATTAAGAAAGCAAGAACTTGCACAAATGATTTTTTGACAAGGCACACGTGAAATGAAGGCCATTCCAGGTCTACCTTGTATATTTGGGAGATGTCAGATGTGTAAAGCTGTCATCAAAGCTAAATGTGGAAACAAATATAAAACGTCCTCTGTTGTTTAACACTTTGTTTACTGCATAGCTGCTTACATGTTCTTTGACAGTTTGGATGCTTGCAGTATTAATGTACAATGTTGAGAAGTTAAAATAAAAAAGATATAAGAAATACTGAAGGAGAAGGATGTGTCTGAACTTTTGACTGGTAGTATATAGTATGTATAAACAAATATTTTACAGGTTAACTTTTTTGGAATTTTGGTGTCTTCTGCTTTGTCCTTTTCATGATAACTTTGTTTAGGCAGTTTGTTTTTTCTTGGTTGTAAATTTGGTGCAATTAATATTGTATTGCAAGGTGAAACCATTCTTAATCTACATTTTCCTTTTGCCTTGGTTCCATTGTGTTTTTAATTAAATAACACCTAGTCACTCGGACAATGGTTTTATGTACCACTGCAGTTTACCTAAGACATTAGCTTGGGCTTGTGTCTCCCTCAGGACCCCCACTGATAGCAACCAGTGGGATTGACACCCCCAACCACCAAGCAGCAATCACGTGTTCTCCTCCTATCGGACCGCCTGGCGTGGGGCTGCCACCTACTCTTCCTCCTCCTCCACCTCCTCCTCCTCCCTCCTCGTCCTCATCTGTGTCTCTGCGTCCCCAATATGTCCAGTCTGAATGTAAGCAGGGGTGCTTTTCCTATTCAGATTGAGACTGTTTGTTTGGAGGCAATATTTCTAAAGCTCTTCTTTCATTTGTTTCCCCCCTGTTGAATGACTTATCTGTTCATTTAATCATAAGCAGATGGTGCAGATTGTGTTCTTTTGCGCTTTAGACTTTTTGTCCAAGTGTATTTGGTCCCTATTAAGTTGCTTCTTGTAGACAGTGTTTTTTGTCTCTGATTTCTTCCTATGCTGCAGTAACAGCTGTTGACCAGAGGGTGGTACTGTTCAATTAAAAACTTTTTTGTCCGGATGTTTTTCCCTTTGATTTTTTTTTTTTTAATAGCCTGTTTTGTTTTGGGTTTCTTTTTTTTTTTTTTGTCTGAAATATTCTAAGTACCTTCTCAGATTTATTTTTAACTTTAAATCACAGGTTTTAACTGGTTGATTTCATGTTTGGGTTGGTATACTCATTTTTTCTCTTGATAATGTTTCTGCTCACATTTTGTGTTTAATTTTTGTTTGTGTATTCTCATTATTAGATAACTACGATCCAGAGGGCTACAACCCAGAAGCCCCGGGTCTGACAGCAGCTGGCCGCAACCCGTACCGTCAGTTCATTCCCCGGGTTCAGACACAACGCTCCAATCTTATCGGCCTCACCTCAAGCGAAGGTCAAGGCTCCAGAGGTAGAGAGCATTGACCTTAGCACTCGTAATAATAGCACAAATCCTGATTAAAAGAGAATTTTGTATTTTCTTTAGCAAAATATTGGGAGTAAAGTTTGAGTTTCTAGCGACGTATTTGTCTACATGTCTTCCAGCTGCCAACATAGTGATCCAGACTGAGCCTCCCACTGCTGCCACGACTCCTGGAAGTAACATGTCCCGTTTCAGCACAGAGCAAGACACCAGGAAGAGAAGTATGGGATCCAGTCCAAGTGAGGGACCGCAGGCTAAAAAGCCCTGGATGGAGAAGTAAGGGCTGAGTGACAAAAATGTATATTTTTGCACCAAAATAACTGAACGTCACACTGGATGAGCATTGGACTGTTGACAAATACTCTTGATAAGTAAAACCTGGGGTCATGTTGCCAGAAAATATTGACTCCAGGATGTTTTGTAGTTTGCCATGTAGATAATCGAGAACTCAGATTTCTGCAAATTAAATGTTAACACATCGCTTCATTCTAACACTCTACTTCTGTCAAATGACTCATGTTGATGAGAAATTAAACTTCATTTTTCTTTATTTTCAACATTATTGTATAGAGTAGAGTTAAATAGCTGTCATTTTGGAATGAAAGTAGCATCAGAGTTCGACCTCTTCACTTCTACACCTTTGGTGCTTAATTCCTTATGTACTGACTACTGCCTTAACTGCTCAGGAAGTTTGTAGGCTGCTGTTACACCGAAGGACTGGTCTGGTTTATGTTTTTGGTGAAAAAAGATGAGAGGGATCCCTTTTTAGCCATGTGCAAATTTGATATTCAATATTGTTAACAAATTATTTTATTCAATGATATCATTGGAAAATTATTTTCCTCATTGTTTTTGTCACTGCCAAAAATGAAACCGTAAATAAATTGAAATGAATGTTTGACAAGAACTATGATAAAAATGTTTCTTTGTTACCAATGATTGTTTTGTAACAATTAGGTGTATTGACTGTTCTCACACACTTCAGTACTTCACTGAGCCACTTCTTGTTTTGAGAAGAAATTTGAAGAAACCCACTGGCCAGCTGAAATTCGATCAAACAAATTGGTGCCTCGCTCCATTTCCCGTTGCGGCTAAGAGAGCCTTGTTTCAAGCCAAGGTGACTCATAGGTCAGCAGCCTATCTTTTGTTTCTACAGTGGGAAACAGATGCACCAAACCAGCTATTCAGTTGCAACCATCAGTCCATCTTCAGTGTGTAACACGTTGACCTGTGGCCATTCTTATAAGTCAGTATTGTAATAACTGTAGGATGAACAGTATCAGGTATCAAACCACTTGTTCTTCATTTAACCAAATATCACTGTGGGCGATCTTATCCAAAGCTTTTTTATTCTTTGTGTTATTGTTTTCCCTCAAAAATACTGTTAAGATCTTCGCATCATAGTGTTGAAGTGTAAATTGTTTCACTCTGCGTTGCAGGCCTTTCTTTAACAACCAACATAAGAGCAGTTTTCCTAAGCGGAATCACTACGTGAACACCAAGCTTGAAGTGCGCAAGATTCCACGTGAGCTCAACAACATCACTAAGCTTAATGAGCACTTCAGCAAGTTCGGGACTATTGTCAATATCCAGGTAAAGTATAGCACACCAGCATCTATAAAGCATATATATGATAGATTTTAGTGTACATTGAACAATATTTTTTTTCAGAAAAAAAAATTTTTTCAGGAAATTTTAATCTTGAAAAATACATCACATTTGCAAACTAGGGACTCAAACTCAAAAAACATCTGATACATTTGAGTGTTACAGTGTTATGTTTTTACATAATTCTCAGAAATACAGTTTGTTTTAATTGGTGATACAGGGTAACATGCCATGTGAGTTTGGGCCTTGCTGCAGCAGTCCATGTTTAATTCTCAGGCTGTATGATGGAGCCTGCTTCACCTCCAGACTTACTGAAGGCATTTTAAGCTTAAAAATATTCACAAACTAGAATCTTGTGCATGAACGACAGAGATTAGTCTCAACCACTAAATCTTGCACTGTTGCCCCAGGTGGTGTTTGGCGGGGACCCAGAGACGGCATTGATTCAGTACACAAAGAATGAAGAGGCCAGACGGGCAATATCCAGTATTGAGGCAGTCCTTAATAACCGCTTCATCCGTGTGTACTGGCACCGAGAGCCTGGCACGAATGCCACAGGGATTCAGCAACAGGAGCAGAGCTTGGGGAGTCAGGGGCCTGGGTTGGCACCCAATCAGGGGCCGCAGCACAGCACCACTCATAAGGTGGGGGTAAGGACCTTCTCTCTATTCATACCTTTTTTTTTTTTCCTGAAAACCTCATCAGACGTATATGATTTTTATTAACTAGTTTCTTGCTCTTAATGTTTTGTGCAGGGCATCAAGCAGCACAGTCCAGCAGCCTATGTGTTAAACAAAACTGTACCCAAGCATCGGCTTCCACCAGCAGCTGGGATCACGGCAACAACCAAGGCAGATGCCCAGAACACGAGCACAGATCCCGTCGCTGTATGTTTTCCTCTCACATTTTTCTAATCTATTTTTTGAAAAACGGTGAAGGTTTAGCTGTTTTGAAATTGCTAGAGAAAAAAACTGACGCACAACCAGCAACAGTTGGCAAAAAAAGATCATTTAAATTTTATATCATGTTCTCGTACTATGTAATGCCCTGCTAAAAATCAAGCATCTTTTTATGAAGTCGTGGTAAATGTCAGATGTGATATGCTGTATAATAGTTGAGGGGACGACTGTAAATATTAGCCTTGGGATTAGTTTTGATTTTTATGCATTCACAATGTGCACATTTTCTGTAGTTTTATTTACAATCCTACAAAAACAACAACCCAAACTGTTATTTGCATGCATTATCCCTACAACAGATTTAGCATAAAGTTTACTCATTTCTACGTGTGTGGTCAGTATAAACACTTATAGCAAGTTAAAACCTTAAATCCAAGGTGCCTAAAACTCTTGCACGGTACTGTAGTTTGTTTTTGATCTCCTGGTGAGATGACGGTAAAGCCTGCAAAGAAAAATAGCTGATTTGTTGCTTCTTTGGATGTAGCTTTAATTTATGAACAGTTGCTTCTTGTTTGTGTCTGCAGCGATTTAAACCTATTCTTCATGTATCTCCATGTGGTTCTTAGGCACCGTCTACATTGACGAACACTCAGAAGGGTACCTACACTTCGACAGCCCTCAAATCATCCTCGAAGAGCCTTGGGAAAACTGGGAAAGCACTAGAGGCACAGGAAGCCCTCAAGAAAAAACAGGCATGTTGTCCAAGTTCCTTCTACAGCACTAGTGATGGAAAGGAAGTTCATCTAATTAATTTGCTATTAATGATCAGGACAGCTTTTCAAAATTTAAGAAAGTAAAGTACAGACAAATTCTTGGCAAATTGTCATCTTTAATTTTCGGTCTTGTGCCCCAGCAAATTAAAATACTCAGAAAACACTGAGAAGGTGTAAAGATGAAATGATTGAGGTCAGTAAATTGGTTCACAGACTGAATGACTAAGCTAAGCTATCATTTGCTTTTCGAATAGTATATATGGTTTAAATGGGAAATCCTTAAATTTACTATAACTTTGCAACTGTATTTTCTGACCAAAGGGGAAAGAAGGCATTTACACTTCCATTTTGGAAAGGGCTGAAATGACGGGGTCCTTCATTCACAGTAATTATTGATTACTGATTTGTGAATTTTTGTAAAAGACATTGTGTTATTAATTTGCTGTTGATGTTTGTTGTATAGGATTTAATCCAGTAAAATTTGATGATGGCTGTTTTTGACTCATTCTACTGTATTTACTTATAAAAAAGCTTTATGTTTGTTTAGGAAGCATTAAAACTTCAGCAGGACATGAGAAAAAAGAAGCAAGAGATGTTGGAGACACAGATTGCGTGTCAGAAGGTGAAAAGTGCTTTTTTTTTCAGTTCTCTTTTTACTTTATTAATTTTCAGTTTTATGACCTACTTTTAATCACATTCTCTTCACCTCTTATGCCTTGCTGTCTTCTCCCAGGCTTTAATAAACCGTCTAGAGAAAAACCGAGGGATGAAACCTGAGGAAAGGGCAAACATCATGAAGACTCTGAAGGAGCTGACTGATAAGATCACCCAGCTGCAGAATGAAATGAACCCTGCATCCCAGGTTACTGGTGCCAAACCCAACCCCAACCAGCCCAAGACTAAGACTGATGTAAGTTTGGGTCCTTTACACTGAAAGCATGTTTCAGCTTTGAATGTAGTGAATAAAACTGTCATGGTCATGTTGAATATTTTAACAGGCCCAGAAGGAGCTGCTAGATGCTGAGCTGGACTTTCACAAGAAGATGAACTCTGGAGAAGATACAACCGACCTCAAGAGAAAACTAGGGCAGCTACAAGTGGAGGTAATTCATACATGAGTGCAGGAAGTTGCAAATGCAAAATTTCAGACCAAGATAACTACAAAGAGATCGACTAAGATGCAATCATGCCTTGTCAACATTTTTTCTTACTAAGAATTGAAAGAGATGATACCAGGAAAGGTGTTCAGTCATTTGGGGCAACAGAAATCTGATATGCAGTTCATGAGCACTTTTTGTGTCAAGACTGACCAAGGAAAAAATAATATAAAGAAAAATAACACTGGACACTTGCTTGTTACATTAAATTAAAACAGAAGTTTGTGCAGGATTTTGCTCCAAATACATTTAAATGAAGAGAGTTTCCCAGTATGTTTTCCCCCAAGGTACAACAACCACAGCTTGTGATAGAAGGCAAGGTAGCGTCTTTGAATTGTAGTACTGACAATGGCCAGTAGGAGCTGGCCTTAATTAAAACCCTGGCTCCACTTTGACTCCCATTTGACAAACAATTTTAACTTCAGTCATACTTATTTATCATCTTTGCGATTGCTCAATGACTGGCAGCAACAGACAGCAATACATTGTGAGGTCACAACTTTGTGTTTTGGTCAATGAAGGTCATCCTTGCATTCCCTTGAATATAGCGAGATTCTGTGAACCTGACATTTGTCTTAAAGATAATGGTGATGAACCAACAGAATCACACTAGTTTAGAGCTATACCATGATCTACAGTTGGTGGAAACCATCAATCAATCAATCAAACTTTATTTATAAAGCACTTTACAACAACAACAAACCTGAACCAAAGTGCTGTACATTCAGATTACAGAAATTACAAACAGAAAGAAGAACAGAAATTCCCCCCATAAGGAAGAAGAAATTTCAATACCTTGGTCACTTCATTAGAACACAAATCTCTGCAGCCACATTCTTGTGGGATGGATAGACAGAACAAGGACATGGACCAATGTGGGAAAAGTGTTCCAGAATGCACAACGATGGCAAAAGACAGGGAAATATGGAGAGTGTGCTGGTTCATGCCCCTGACCCCCGATCCTCAGATGTGAGGATGGGACTAGGCAAGGCAATGCGATGAGTGCCTTTTAAAGATTGGTCAATTTCAACAGAAATACCAAGTCATACTAGCGGCTGGCAAGCAGACTTTGGGTTCTTAGAGGGATAACCCTTGAACGGAGAGGACTAGGACACACTTCCAGTTGGCCTGGGGAACCCCCCGCCCCCCCAGAGGAGCTGGAGGAGGTGACTGGGGAGATGGAATTCTGGGCTTCTCTGTTTAGGCTGCTGCCCCTGTGACCCTGAGCAGGATAAGCGTAAGATAATGAATGGATGGATGGAGAGGCCTGCAGTCACTAAACTTAGACCAAAGGTCCGTCGAGTCAAGATCTTTCAAGTTCAAAAATGCGTGACCTTGGCCTTGACATAAAGGTCAATGCTAACAAGAAAAACTTCTTGTTAGCGTAGTTTGTTACATGGAGTGGCTTAGGGTCACCAAGCCTACAACAAAAGTGTTTTAGGTAAAGACCTCAGCTATAGTAGTTGCAAATGAATGATTTTTGCTTTGAGGTAAGGGTGAAAGGTTACATTTCTTGATAGTGCAACTGCACTTTAATGGAGAGGCCTAGAGTCACCAGACTTGCACTAAATGTGTATTAAGTGAAGACCTGGGTCAAGTAAAGAAACGTGACCTCAACTTTTCTGATCTCATTTTCTTTTTCAGTGATTATTCTTGAATTGAGATGTCTAGACCTAGCATAAATACATTGACTATATCATCCGCTTGGTTAGAGAAGAGTAGAATTCATTACTTGATGTAGACAGAATCATACCAAATTGTCAGGCTGGTGAGCTATGTTTCTACTTGAAGGCACTATGGAATTTCTGTTCTCCTTTTGTAAAGTTTGTTTAGAGGTGAGTCACATGCTTATATGAAGCATCATGTACTTCTACCATAAAGCATTTGTAAAAAAGCTTTGTTAATGGGTAACTTGATATTTTTAATCTCTAGAATTTTTGTAGAAAAGACTTGTTATTGGTAGTGAGATATTTCCAAGCTACATCCATCTGTCCTTGTAAATTAGCAAATACAGAGGTCATTCATGTCAAAAAAGAGCATAGCTTTTGTTAGAAACACCCTTCCTCATATTCATTTTTCCAGCTTCCTTTGGGTGCTAAATTAGCAGCTTTGTTAAAAATGTATGTCGTCCCCATCCATTCCAGTCTACTACTCCTCCTGCGCTGTAACCACTTAAGCAAACCCAGAGGAACCGCCACTAACGAAGCCAAATCACAGTCTGGTCTTTTACTGATGGAGCCACGTTGCATTAAAGTTTGAGCCGTTGGTCCTCGCAAGAAAATTGTGGGATGACAATTAGGGGGAGAAGTGAGAGAGGGACAAGTGGAAGAGAGTGGATGAGAGATTGTCAAGTGATTCAGAAACAAGGAGATGGAAAAGTGACATCTCAGGAAGAGGAAAGGAAAAATGTGAGGGAGACTAAAGACAAGTGAATGTTCCAATAAGTTGCTGTGTAGGATTGTACTGGGTACAGCCCGTGTGTTTGCTCTAAAGCAGCAAAGGCAGGACAAAGAAAATATTTCAGTTTAAGTCTTAAGTTTGACAAGTTAAGGCCAAGCTTCAAATCTAGTTACAAGTCCAAACCAAGTTTCGAACATTGTGCTTTGAATAGAAAATAAGTTATTGTGCACTTTCAAATTTAATGCCATTTTAAATGTCAAACGGCATACAATAATCAGATTTTTTTTATTCTAGTGTAGTACATCCTCTATCAATGTGTCAACTACTTAATACATGCATGTCAACAGCATGTATTATTAAAGTTGGATGTTGTTTATTCTCTATCTGTAATTTTTGAGCCACATGTTCTTTGTATTATGCCTTATTATTATTATTATTATTATTATTATTATTATTATTATTACGTGATGGGCGACACGGTGGTGCAGTGGGTAGCACTCGTGCAGCTAGAAGGTCCTGGGTTCAATCCCAACACTAGGTGGTGGGGCCTTTCTGTGTGGAGTTTGCATGTTCTCCCCGTGTCTGCGTGGGTTCTCTCCGGG
>JAQQAE010013241.1:0-12830 GCA_029823295.1 Pseudamia nigra | reverse complement strand
CCTACACCCTTTTCGAACTTCAAAGAGTCTGATTTCTGCCTATGTTTTGTTCTTTCCTTTTGTTTTAAATTCTGGTTTGAATAAATAAATATAATATAATATAATATAATATCTAATACAACATCATGTGTGTTTCTGCAAACAAAGCTGAAATTTCAATCCCATGCAATCTCTTCAGAGATTGCAAATTTTCTAGTTGAACTCGATGTAAACATACACAAGTGGAATCAGGTAAAACAAATAAACACTGAAAGATGACAAACAAAATAAAACCCACTATAAACCATCACTATCACTAAATATGCATGTACTGCGGTAACAATAATTATCGATTCATCACACGACTCCACATTTACATTGCTGTTACTACATAGTGTGTGACTACTTCCTGTGTAATTCAGATGTGAACAAAAGAGAAAATTCCAGCTGTGACTGCAATGCTCGGCTCATAGCTGTACTATCATGCAAACAGCTCACATTCTCCACCTCACAATACTGGACACAATCCAAGTAGGCCAATCACCACTGTCTTATTTGGAAAGAGTTGTCTTATGATAGCAGTCGGTTCCTGATCCCGGACATGATAACAACCAGAAGACGCCGGCCTGGTCTCTTAAAGATTTTATACAAACATTGTGAGAGGTCATAAGTCGATGAGTCCTACATATGTGTATGAGCAGTTATTCACCAACAGAGAACTCAGGGTTGGAATAAGAGCTGGTTGTTGTTTCTTTTTCATATAAGTATATATTGATAATTATCCCAATTAAATGTCAAAGTATAGTCTAAAGGCTGATTTGTGGACCTGAACAAAAGCTGAAAGAAAAAACTGTTAAGACAAAATCAACTGAAAGGGTAAAAGTTGAAAGTGACCCAAAAAACATTACAAGGCAAAAATGTAAAAAATGCAACAAGATGAAACAAGACTAAAACAACTTTAAAGGATGGGACGAGACATACCAAGACAAAAACACACACACAGATTGTGATTTTCTCATCTGACTCAGCGCTTATGTTGGTCAAGATGTAAATGACAGAAAAATTCAATTTTTCAATTCAATTCAATTCTATTTGTATAGCGCCAATCATAATCACTGATTATCTCTGGGCGCTTCAAAAAAGGCAGTTATTTGTGTTTTAAACTATTCTTTATGGTCAGAAAATGGCAAAGAGTAAAACAACAAAACTCTGAAAAATTGCACAAGTATTTTCACTGTAAATGTGAACAAAATAAACCATAAATACAAAATATAAAATAATAATCATGACACAAAACATGCCACAGTAACTACCACTTATCAGCAGGCTCTGGTGTGAATGAGGCCTTTATAGATTTATTTAAGTGAGTTGTTTTTACTTTGTGGTATAAAAAAAATAAGTGATGAGATGGGTATCAATTCAAAGTATCAGAATCAGACATACTTAATTAATCCCCAGTGGGTAAATTTCCCGCAGCAGTTCATCAGCCTTCGCTATCCTATCACCATAGGAAGGACTGTGGATTATACAGATACATTTACAAGTTCTAATACTTTGGCTTGTACTGTATATTCTTAAACAATACTCTCGCCAATATTCAGAAAATTGCATTAGGGTGCACATTTTTATTTTAAAGATCCTCTGAATTTGTATGTATCCACAGATTTAAACGACATCAACAGTTTTGTGTCATTTTAGTTGCTTAAGTCTTTAGTGTTATGTTTCAGTGCATTTCTCTTCACAAATCAGTTTTGCAAGATTAAAGTTAAACCTTTTCTCCATTACTGTATGTTGTTTGTTAACAGAATATCATTGATGACAGTTAATGAAAGCATGGGAGCTGCGTCGCGGACAGATCCACTGAAGAGATTTACTCCACTGGTAGTGAAATATGGCATCAAATGGCAACAGTTATTTGTGTGGTGCCATAAAAAGATTACATTTTAGTAAAAACCCTAACCGTATGCCTAAAGTGTAATATTTAAATGGTATTCACAAAAGCTGTGGTATTTGAAAAGATAATCTCAGGTTTACAACATTATATGATGTATAGGAAGGTACAGCTGGTTGCAGTATATATTATTCAGCATCTTCTGCTAAGGTGTTTTCCCTTTAATAATGGATTGATGAGTTTGTTAGTGTTTGCTATTTTTTTTTACATTTCTGTAATAAAGCATTCATTAATTCAAAATACTGTAGCTCTCCAACACGACTTTGTATATTTATTCAAGCAGATATGCAGATATAATACATAATTAACTGCTGCAATACTTTGAAATAACTGCTGGAAATGAGCCATCAATTACTGTATCTTATTAGATCTATCTGCACTTAATGTGATTCATTAAAAACATTTCAAAAATGAGTGCACCCTGAAGCCATTAAAGATATCTGGGTTAGCAATATTTATGAGAAAGCAAAGTTACATTATGAAAAGAATGCAAATGAAAAGAAAGAATCACAGAAGAATTATCTGCATTTGTCATATGCAATTTGCATCTGTCATATGCAAAATATTAAGACTCTGTTCCGGTCTAATTTCTCTTTCAATAAAGCAGAGAACCGGGCTTTCTCATTTTTGAGAAATCAAGTTGCTCACTGAATTTTAAACACTGCTTATAATGCCTCAATACATCCAGGAGTCTTACAACAAAGATCATATCACATCATAGTAGCCTAGAAATGTAACAAGAAAGATGTACAAGCAATTTGCATTCTTGATAGATTCAACTTGACTTCTTCTATTGCTACTGTTATATTTACAGATTTTTGTTACTAGCAGAAAATGGTGCAATTCACTTTGCACATTGAGGACATGACAGAAATATTCTGGAAACAAATGCTGCATGCTCCCGAAGAAATGACTACAAAAATTTCATTAATACAAAAGAATAACGAAGTACTTGAGATACATCTTGCTCAAAATGTGCTTGGCATATTTATTGTTTGTTGTACTGTATAAACATTGTAGGCATGCCTTAGAATCACAAAACAATGGGAGCTGATGAACACCTCCAGCTGAGCCACTGCAGCTGCTGATGAAGGCACAATGAGCTTTGCAGTTTCCCAAACCTTTTAAAAACAAAGTGAGCCACACTGTGAAAAAGAAGCAACAGACTCACTATGAATAAAGCTAAGAAACAGTGGTAAAAATTGACAACACAGCAGTGATGACTCAATCCTTAAGAAAACACAAAGGGTCTCCTCTCTGCACCTCTGAGAGACAAATCCATTTGTGTGTCAGGAGTACAGCGTGGGAACACAAATTCAACAGACGCTGTGCGTGTACAGATCACAAATGAACCCTTACAAACCGCCTATAAAGTCACAAATGTCAGTATCATCTTCAGTCTCTGCACCCATCACAGATCCTCAGCAAAGCAAAACAAAACCTCAATCTAACTTTCTATGCCAACACCCACGTAATCCTCCCTCCCTATTGGTCAATCACAAATCTAGGCCCACCCACAGGCGCGTCGGATTGGCTGGCGAGACTATCAGTCCGAAACTCTGCTTCATAATAAACAGCCCGTTTCAATGTAGGTTGAGGCAGAAGATAAACAAGTTGAAGGCCTACATGCCCGTGGCCTACTTTGCTATTTAAACCATATATTTCTGGTGAAATCCACCATTTATCACATAATGTGGATATAACACAGCATTAGACACTGATTTGTAACTTCTTATATCATTTTTACCGAAGAAGAAACACTAAACCACGCGTCTTTCTTCACGTCCAGCACGAGTTATACTGAAAAATCCACATCAACAAACGCGTAAAAGACGGAATTGGCTTAGACTTTCCATATGTAAGAACATAAAGCCGTTTCGCGTGGATTTCCTACTTTAGATCACATGGATTTTTTTTTCTGGGTTGAGTTTTTTTCCACTGAGGCAGTGGACGTGTTGAGTGTTGGGGGGCGTGTACCTAGTGAGAGCACTGTGCTGCCTGCAAAAAGTCAGTTTTCACCATGTCACTGGCCTAATGTCTTTATTAACACAAAGACTACTTAACACACAGCTGTGCGCACGCCTACGTTTATTACCATGTAGATAAAATGTTAATCTAGAAGTAGCAGGATGGTTTGAACAGTTTAAAAACATGTTACATGACAGTCTGCTTATATAAGTACAATGCGTTCCCTATTAACCGAGTCAGTTAACACGCTGAGAGTGACTACATGAGCAAAAGGCGCAAAAATAACTAAATAAGAAGGGCGTGTTTTATACAGATTGGCATGGGATGACATTTATCGGAGTCCATCCTGAAGGCAGCTACGCTTCTGTCCCTCTCACTTCACACTTCCTGATAAAGCACGATAACCCGCAGAGCGCGATAAGCCACGCACCAGCTACGCCAACTTTCACTTAAATGTGCTTTTAATGCGGAACTAGCGTGTCTTGCTTCCTTTTCACCCGCATCCCTCGGCCAGTATGGCCTCCGTCCGCCCCCTTCCTCATCCCAGCAGAAGCCCGATACACAACAACAGCCGACCTGCCGTTAGCTTCAAAGCTAACCCTCCGCCGCGGACGAAACACCTTCACACCGCTCGACAAACTTGCCCCAAAATGGGACAATAACGGTTCTACTCACTTTTAGGACGTTTACACACACGTCTCGCCTTGTGTCGGACCTCTTCTCGCTCCTCGTGTTGGAGATAATAAGGCCCCCTTTTCAATGGAGTCCACACGCTGTTTCAGTCTCTCGGGTTTGTTTTGTTTTTCTTCTTCCTGACGGGTTCCTGGAAAGCGCGTGACTACCTGGTCACGTGGCGCGCCGTGGGGCCAATAGAAAGAACGCTTGAGACGCTGGAAACATTTCTGCAACCTTTCACTACCACAAATAATCAATGAAATATTTTAAAAAAAACTCATATTTAATGTTTAATTCACTAGTAATGGCGTTATGTAACAACTATAACTTATAACGTGATTATTAGTGTTGATTATGATTAGGATGTTTACATGCAATTACATAAAAATGATAGAAGGCAAATTCACCCTTGTAAACATATAAACAACAGTAATTATTGAACGGTACATGCAAAGTTTTAGGTCAAATAGACATCAGCAACTAAACCTCCCATTTTACATTTTTTATTGTATTTTAGGATTTTGCACAAACTGATGCAATGCCCTGTAACCAGCATAGGCTGATGTCACAATAGGTGAATTTGGGGTCACTGCATCTCTATGTAATGTTGCATTATTTGACATTATTTAACCCTATTCTGATGCAAAAGCAACATTTGATGTCCTATCAGAATATGCCTGAACATACTGTATTACAAAACAGAACATTAATTTGAATCTCTGATGTTTATTTTATCATTGTTCAGACATTTTAAGGCATAATGAAAGCACATGGTTAGCTCATATTCAGTTTATTTATAAAGATATTCAATCATTAGACACTTTTTGACTGATAATTTACTGAAAATGTACTAAATACTATAACCTTTGAATGCTTTTCTCTCATTAGTTTTATCTTTAACAATACAGGAATGAAAACTGAACTAATTTAAAAAGCACTAATTGTTCAGAATGACCACAATAACAAAATAACAGTGAAAATGAACAAAGATGCAGAAAAAGTGACAAAATAATCAAGAAAACAAACACTGAGTTTAAATACAGGAATTATAACCATGTCAAAAGTAGAAACATCACAAACCATACCTGTCTGTCTGAGAAAATTTGACCACCACAGTGAACGTCTCCACACAGTGAACACGATCCAAGAAAAATGCCCCACAAGTAGGTACCACCCCCTGCCCCATTTCACACGAAAGAGAAACTGATTCACGTCGTTCCAGAAATATCATCTAATGAGCCAACAAAGATGCAGAAAAGCAACCTAAATATTCTAATTACTCAAAAAGAGTAGAATTTAAAAACACAGTTTAAAAGCACAGTTCAAAACGCAAATCTGTCAGAAATAAGAAGAGACCATGACACAGCATTATCCTTTCTGTTTCAGTATTACACTGCAAAAATTAAGTGAAAGTTAATACAGACTGAGCCTTGTTTTAGTCTCAACAGCCATATCAGAGTCAGTGAATACTGTCTATCTACAGTGGATATAAAAAGTCTACACACCCCTGTTCAGGTTTTTGTGATGTAAAAAAATTGACACCAAGATAAATAATTTCACAACTTTTCCCACCTTTAATGTCTAATCTATCTGTCTGTCTGTCTATCTATCTATCTATCTATCTAATGCGATTTTGTCATATAACCTTGTGAGAACGATACTATGTATGTAAAATGTTACTGACTCAGATCTAATGTTTTCCAGATTGGTAGGGATAGGGGCAGATCAGACAGTACAACAGAATTAACTTTGTCTGTGTCAGATTATGAGTTGAAAATCCAAGTCCTCATAAATGTCAATCATTCAATTTGAGGCTTCGCATTTGTGTAAGGGCTGCATTTATGCCTGTTGTAGTTAATGTTCAGGGTAAATCTCCCAAGAAATAAGAAATCCCCTCAATTCACAGAAACACAATATGTCTGCGACTTCTCAGGAATTTGCGAGCTGTTTGTAGACTTGAGACTTCCAGAGAATAGAAAAGCATCTGTTCGTCCATTTAAAAGTATTGTTTTAATTAAGAATAATGCCTCACTAGAGGAATTTAAAAGAATACTGCAAGCAGTTATGTACTGGGTCTTCGTAGCCCCAGTGACTTATGGTGAGGTATAGTTGAGGTGTTTCATAACTATGGGTACAATGGCCCTGACATCCATGAGGTTATCGCACAATCGAAGTTTGTTAAAATATATGAGTAAATGCCAAAATGACCATAAAATTCAAATAGCCGGTGTCCTGGTGGTCTGACGTCTGAGACCCCCTACACTGAATCTCAGTGTGACACATGAATGGAATTTTATTGCGATCACTGGAGTTAGCTGTGAACAGTTGTCTTTACGGGGTGCTACCAAGCCAGTTTTGCAGTTTCACACATATAACCTTTAAAAGGTCAAGTCTTTCAGCAGTTATGACATATGTGCAAATATTTGTGAGTTTTCATGCATGTATAGCCCCTCAAAATAAAAACTTTTAGTTGGGCATCTTTGGATCCTATTTGCTTTAAAACAAGTTTATGAAGAGAACAGAGACATGAACAAAATAACCATAACTGAATAACATAGGATACAAAATTAGCAAAGGAAATAACTTAAAAATTAGCTACATAATCAAGAAAATTAACAAAATAAACATAACAATGAGCATACATTGACAAGTCAATCAAGGAAACGAAAAAAAATATTCAAGAAAATGCAAAAAAAGAACAAAACGATCAAAAAAATGTATAGAAATGAACAAAATAATTGAAAAAATTAATAAAAATAAAACAAAATAATCAAACATAGGCCTATATTGTGATAACATCTAATTTTATAAGCTACTAGTAAAGACAGCAAACCATGAATTTCAACTGTTTTACTGACGGAGACAAATGCATTCATCTGTCCACTTCTTCCCTCTCTGCAGGGTTATGAGAGCTAAAAAAAATAATTAAGATTAAAAAGTCAATGATGAGACCTTTTTTGATACTATTTGAATTACACCATCAAAATATTGATGGTCAGAGGGATCCCTCTGCCCTTATCGTCCGTCTCATCTGGTCTTTGTCTTGATCCACTTTGGTGTTGATCACAACTTGGTCTTGGTTTAGGTCTGGGTTTTGCAACCTGTGGCACCGGGGCTTTTTAGCCTCTCCCCTGTGGCTCCTGTGGATTTGTACAGTGATGCAAGTGACATATAATATATTAAAATTAACAAAATAAGCACTGAATCAGCAACAGGAAGGAATAAATGAACTAGATAATGAACAAATATTAAGAGAAAATCAATAAAATTAACAATATAATCAAGTAAATGATCAAAAATCAAGAAGTTGAACAAAAATACAGTAAACACAATAATGAACATGATTAGGATAAAATAATCCATTTTATCAAGAAAATAATAAGAAAAATGAACAAAAATGACTAAATTAATGAGTCAACTTGGTGATAAGGGATAAAAAATGAACAAAACAATCAAATAAATAAAAAAAACGATCGAAAATAACTGAAATAATGAACCCAAAACACAGTCCACAAATTAATAATCATTAACTAAGTCAATTAACAATAATTAATCATTATTGTTATTTATAACAATAATAATAATAATAATAATAATAATAACCCCCACTACCTCGAAAATTTCACAAACTTGAACTAAATGGTACAACCCCAATTCTGAAAAAGTTGGGATGCTGTGTAAAATGTAAATAAGAACAAATGCAATGATTTGTAAATCTCATGAACAGTAGAACATAAACAGTATATCAGATGTTGAGCCATTTTACAACATCAATGAAAATATTAGTTAACTTTGAATTTTATGTTCTATCAGGAATAAAATATGGGTTTATGAGATTTGCAAATCATTGAATTCTGTTTTTATTTACATATTTCTCAGCATCCCAACTTTTTTGGCATTGGGGTTTTACACAAAATTAACAAAGACGGACGAAAATGATTTTAAAAAATAACCAAAATAATAAATAAAATGAACAAAAATGTATGAAATAAGCCATTAAATACACAAAAAATGAAAATGAATGAACATAAACAAGTCAATGAATAAAATAAATACAAATGAGGGAAATAAAAAACAAAACTGTAAAAAATGAATAAAGTAACATAATACATTTTTAACACATTTCCAGCTAAAATGTCCATCATATGTCCCGTGGTGCATAAAGGGTTCAAATATTTCTCGTGACTCTCAACACGTATTTCTTCATGCTGTGTAAAAATGGCTCTTTTGATTGTAGAGGCTGCCGACCCCTGGATTATGTGGTCTCATTCAACAATGAAACATGATGTGGTTTGGTGGTTAGGGGTCCACGTTCAATGACATGTGTTGCATGCTCTCATCATTTTATTATTGTCTTCTATATCACCCACTGCCAAATACAGTGAGAAAACTACTTCAGTGAGTCTTTTTAAAACTTAAACTACAAATGTTTCTGTGGCTTTTCCCTCATTGGATAAGCTCCCATTATTTGAAACTTCACGCCTTCTGTTTGTAACCTGTGTGAATAACCACAGTTTAAGCGTGACATTCAATCCAATCAGCAAAACGGATCTGTAATCATCATGACAAAAGGCTTTTCATTTGTAGCCATGCTAAACCATGTGTTTCAGTCTTGGGACATGTCTTATTTTCAGAGTTGTGGTTCATTTGTGAAGGAAATATGAGACACAGAATCTATTATACCAGTACATCAGTATTTACCACGCCTTTTTTCACTCCTTCAGGCCAATTACATGAATTCCAGTGTACCTTAAAAAAAACACATTTTAGCTATAGTACAGTTTTTATCATAAGACACATTTGATAAGATCATTAGGGTTATAGCTCTACAATGGTTGTTCTTCATGGTCTGGTGAATTCAGGGTCATTATGTATAAACATCCTAGTTCAGAAAATAATGCTGTCAGTGAAATACAAAACAAATAATTTAGCTGCAATGACAAAGCCAATAAAAGGGGCTGTTTTTGGAGTGGGTTGGGGATGGGGGTAACAGCATTATTCCATTATGGCCAATTCTGATAAACAGGGTCATCAATGAAGGTTCATCCACCAAACACTGAAAGAGGGAATGGGTTCTGAATCACAGGGGTCCCACGATTCCAATGGTCTCACAGACCTGGTAAATTACTGAAAAACATCACTGTGTAAAATAAGAATTAAGGCAATTACATAAATATATGTTTGACTTTACATGATCAGCAAGTGCCAGTAAGTGCTTTCTTTAGGTTATCCACTCAAACATCATATAAATCACTGTTTTATTATTTATATCTGCTCATTAAAATGAAACATGATTTGAATCAGATTCATTAAACTCAGCCTTGTTGTCCAGTAGCTTTATTTACGAGTAAGTATTACAGGGTGACATGATTGTATCTAACCTTATTGTGAGCTTTTAAAACATGTTCTTCAAAATCTCATGACATGAAACACTCATTTATTCCAATAGCTGAAGTGGAAACTCTTAAAAGCAGCATTGATATTGAAGCCACAAGGTACCGTGAGCCCATAAATAACACTGTCCACATCCATTGTTATGCAATAGGAATAAAAAACAAACAAACAAATAAACAAGGCATCTGCTCAAAGTCTTATGAGGCTTGTCAACAGTCAAGGGTTTCTTCTTTTGTTAATATGTCACATCCTCTACTTTATTGTATTGTTCTCCTTGTTTCCACACATGGAAAAAAAACATTTGAGTTGAATAAGGCTCAACTAAAACAGGGAAAGTGCCACCATCATCACCAGCAGATCTGTCCTCTGCTTTTTTTTTTTGTTCCAGCATCGAAGCCTGTTGGCTCCACTCCCTGAAACGAAATTCTTTCCGCTGGATTATGCAACAAAAGCAGCAGGAAGGGCAGATAATGAAACAGTCTGATGAAAAGGGTGGGAGAGCATAGCACCAGTGTCCACTACCAGGAGTTACTGAATAATGACTTTATTAATTTACAAAGATCCTATTGAGATTAATTTAATGAGATCACCTCAGTGCAGTTCACAGCAAGTCTATTAACAGTCCTTAAATGCAGACAGTGCCAGCAGTGACTGTGGTTGTTCAATACAATGACAGGGTGTTGGTTTTGTGCCTGGAGGTAGAGATTAAACAATAGCTGTACTGATCAGTGTTGAATCTCAAAACAGACTAAAAACAGGCTTAAAGACAAGTCTCATTCATGCTTAGCAGCATCACTTCCTGTTTTCTGAAGAACTCCGTAGAATACCTCTTTTACTTGGAATGTGACATTAAAGATCACAGATGGAATGGTTGCTGCTGCTGGAAGACGTCACACTGAAGGACTGCAGTACTGGCTACTGACCAGCAGAATGTTTGTCAGCCGACACTGAATCGGACCATTTGACAATCCCCTAAAGGACCCATCAGTACTGCTGAGATAAATATGCTCTTCCTATCCATGGTTGCATGGTTTCTTTACTTCTTGGCAAATAAAAGCTGCCTGCAGCTTAAGTTTTGGATGAAACAACCCATTAGCATTAGCGGTTAATACCCAAACAACACTGCAATATGTTTCTGCAGTGGAACTGGCACAGACAAACAGCAAATCAAGCTGAAATCAATTCAATCGCTCATTCAAGTATGTTTGACAGTGTAGATCTACATACATTTGGTAGCAGTACTAGTGTACACTTCTATAAAATCAAGTATGTACTACCACTCAAAAGTTTGGACACACCATCTCCTTCAGTGTTTATTTCTTTACTTTCATTTTTTAAAATTATGGAATGGTTTTCAATTCACCGGAGTGCCCCGTCAAGAGGTAATTTGTGCCATTTCTTGTCTTCTTAATGTACTTTAGACAATCAGTTGTCTTGTGCGAAGGAAGGGAGTACTAACTCAGTTGCCCCATTAGTGCTACTACAACTACTGAAAATCCATATTATGGCAAAAAACCCCACTCAGTTAAGTAAAGAGGAAAGACAGCCTGCTTTTATTTTAGACACAAAAGTATTCTAAAAAATCTCAAGAACAGTGAATGTGTCCCCAAGTGCAGTCACCAAAGAAATGAGATTCTCTGGAGGACTGTTCCAAGGAAAGGAAGACCAAGAGCTACCTCTACTGCAGAGGATACATTTATTACAATTACCAATCTGAAATTTACAGCACCTCAGACAGGTGTTAGGTTTTAGTGACTGCACTGGATACATTCAAAGTTCTTGAGATTTTTCAAACTGACTGACCTTCATTTCTTAAAGTAATGGTGGTCTGCCTTTTCTTTTTCCTTAACTGATGTGTGTTTCTTGTCAAAGTATGCATTTGCACAGTAGCTGAAGTGGCACTGATAGGACTATTGACTCTGTACCCACCCTTTCTCTGCATGAGACCACTGATGGGCTGAAGCACATTAAGAAGGCAATAACTGACATAAATTACCCCTTGAAAAGGAATGAAAACACCAAGTGCCTACTTCGTGAGTCTGGTGACAGAATGCCATGAATTAAATTCAGTTCAGCTCAATGGTATTTGTATGGCAACAGTCATAATCCAAGACCAACTCTAGATGCCATGAGCTGTCATAAAGGCTAAATGTGGCTACTTTCTACTTTTCTAAAATATAGAATATGTTCTGGGTTGTTTAACACAGTTTATTACGTAATTCCATTTGTGTTCTTTCACAGATTCGATGTCTTTAGTGTTAATGTACAATATTGAAGAAAAAAAAACTGCTGAAGGAGAAAGTGTGTCCAAACTTTTGACTGGAGTATCTGAGAAATTTGACAGTGAACAAACAAATGACACCACCTGACTGCAGTTCCCTTAAGTGCATTAGCGTCATTTACACTGCTATTAAATGCTTTACTGGTCAAGTTTGCAGTTTTCTCAGAGAAAATCTGGGCTAAAAGGCAAAAGCACTGAGGTAAGAAGAGACACTGTAAATGTTAGTGTTTCTCCTTAATCTTTAAGATGTAATAATGAGAAACTGTTTAGAGTAGAGACTAGATAATGTGTCAGTGTTGTATTTAACAGCTTGTGGCCCTGCCTCAAGTTGCTAAAACAACTAATTAATGCAAAACAAAATTAGGATAAGGATTTCAGTTGCAATTTGCTGGTGGGGGTTTCTCATGCCGAATGAGGTTAATGGGCAAACTACTAGCACTTCATACCAATTGGCAAAGAAAGATCTAAGAACAGGGTAATACATTACATATCATGACAGGGAATAGTATGCAATATATTGTGATGCTGTAAGCAAGGAGATAAATTATTGTATATATTTGAAAGAAAACTGTTGTTGTACAA
>JAQQAE010013240.1:0-12831 GCA_029823295.1 Pseudamia nigra | reverse complement strand
CAGAGATTTAAATCTATTTAATCTCCTTACATATTTAACACACACACACACACACACACACACTGACACACACACACGTATACATGAATGTTCTTCATTGGCATTCAGATTACACACACATGCAGCAAGGGTGAGAAAAGGGAAAGAAGGGGTCTAATATTTGGGTTATTATTGTAAGATTAGTGGAGAAATAAGTGGGTGAGGGGCAGCGCTGACAAACAGATGTGAACGTTAACCTCCACTGATTCTAAATTATGTCACTTAATACACTTCAGCTCGCCACATGTCTACCAAACTCTGATTCAGTTCAATATAATGGAAGAGACGGCCATACAGAGAGTGGACTGAAGGTTTCTGACTGATTAAAGATGTATGGTTTGCATCAGATTTTGTGTTCAGATATGATGGTGTTGGTGCAGTTATACTTGATCCCACCGTTGGGAAGTCACAAGTAACAGGTCCCACTGTTACATAATTAAATTGCAAGCTAGATATAGTTCATGAGAAAATGTTCAAATTAAATGCACTTTCCATTTTATTGCTCAGGTTGAAATATTTGTTAGAAAAATAATCAAAAAGTTGCCAAATGTAATACGTTACATTAGGTTGTAATTTTAGTTGTTTATTCTTTTTGACATGAGTAATGTGTAAGTTATTATAGTTCTAAAGTAATCTTCTGAAAACTCTAATGCTCACTGATGCAATGCTTCACAAGAGATACATAATGAATAGATCAATTGAATGTTATATATTCAGTGATGATAAAATATTATCACAAACTTTAATTTCAGAGAGTTTTACTTGATTTTCTTTTACATACTCATTCCTTCTAAAAGCAAAAAGATTATGTTAAATAGAGTTTTTAATTTTTGTTTTATGTAGACAATGTAGGAAGTACATGACAGCTAACCCAGTGTTTTAGTCAGGAGTGTCCTCTTGTGCACAAAGATACTTACAGTAGTTGTTCTCAGAAGTTGGAATTTCCAAGTTTCTAGTTAGACATTTCAACTGGTATGCCCCTCAAGTCATAATTCCAACTCAGAAACAGCTCATTTCTGTTGTATTGGTTTCATATTATGTCAGTCATACACATAGTGTTTATTTTTATGCATGTTACTGCACTGTTTATATGTGCAAAACACCACGTAGAGTATTAATCATGTAGAATGCACGTATGTTTGGAAGTGGTCTCTGCTCCAAATAAGTCGTTTTCCAATATGGATCCATGTTTTTCCAACTTTGCAGCTGGAGCGCGATCAGGTCGGAGTTTACACCAGTCGCAGTTCTGACCTCCGAGTTTCAAGGTAAATGGAATGTACCACAGTACAAGCAATTTCAGAAGAGAACACAAACATCAACCAATTTGTATTATGTGCTGGTAAAGAGACAGAATCCATGTTTGCAGTTTGAAACTCAGTAATAACTTTGATTAATGAGTTAGTTCAGTTATTTGCCCAAATATGTGATCATGTGATAATGGCTGGGGAAACAGGGAAGTTGAGAAATGTCTGTTACTTTTTGCAAAGAGAACACTCACATACATCTATGCAAAGTCTCAGTTTTAAATTTGCAGCATTGTTCCAAAAATATAACACCCAACGTAGAGCCATTCTGAAGCACTGGCATTTAAGATTGAGAGGAGATGCATTAATTACACTTTATCATCTAAAGTACTTTTGTGTTGGCCTAGCAAAACACTTACTCTGTTGGCAAACTTAGCATTAATGTGTGTTTTCAGGCTGTTGAATATAGCGTGGCTTTAAGCTATGTGCTATATTGACAGGAAAACATTAATAAATACAGCCTGGCAGAATCAATCATGTCCATCAACAGTATCAGTGTGCTGGCACTAAGCTCAGTGCAGCAGACTGAAGAAAGACACAGCTCTCCGTCTATCCAGGGGGTAAGTCAATAACTGCAGCTTCTTTACAAAGAAGTGCTACTGTCCATCGTGTGGAGATTGATAAAGCTGGGCAACGTGTTACAGATGGTATATGAAGTGTGTCTGGCAGTCCGGTGGTGGTGTGGCAGAAACCAGGTCAGACTCCCTCCCCTCTGCAGATTACTGATAATGGCCCCTGAGCATAAAGCCCATATTAAAGATTGCAATATCTATAATCTCCCAATGGGGGGACAGGACTAAAGTGGAGGAGTGAGGGGGTCATCCTGAGAGCTTTGAGGCGGGGCTGGGCAGCAGAGCAACCTCTTACACAGTAGATTATGTGGCCTGGGGGCACTAGGCACTGGGGGGCTGGGGAGCAATGGGGCTGATAGAAAAGAAAGTGGAATAAAAAAGGGATCAGAGCAAACTCCAACCACTCATAGACTGTCAAAACCAGACGAACCACACATGCACTCAATAAACACTCACACATAACACTCCAAAGGCAGCTTTCAGCACTCAGTCACACTAGGAGGAGACAGAGAGTGTTGCCATGGTGGTGCTGGCACTTGAAAACTGTGACTGAATAAAAAAAAAAACAATGCAATAATTTAACCCAACAATAGTGACCCACTGAACAATCTAAATTTAGAAAATTTACTCAACAAATCTTGAGAAAATCCCAAATCCAGCCAAAGTGCCAGAAATAAGTGCATATAAGGTTTGCACATAAAGTGTGCAAATATATGAAAATGGCATACAGTGACATGAATGAAAATAGAACAGACAGCTGCCTACACAGGAAGCAAATTCAGCTTCAATTTGCATATGTACAACAGTGTGGAAATGACTGGCATGGCATGTTTGTAACAGGATGAAAAATTGCTGTTTGGTTAGGTGTGGTCAAGCACAGCAGCATCACTCTGGGTGCACTCCAAAATTCAATCAGCACAGTCCAGGTTTGTGTTGGAGTTTCCACTCCATTTAAAACCAGCAGGCAAAAATCTCATGCCACCTGTGCCAACCTGTATAGATGGCTGGTGTGGCACAAAAACAGAATAACACATGTAGTAACAGTTCAGTAAACCAACAGAGGAACAGGAAATGTATCTAATCACATGGCTTATCGTGGCTGAATCCAACATAATCTTAACAGTAGAGATCCGGACAGTTATATATGATGACACTTTTCTGATATTTATCTGAGTTCACATTACTCCAACTCATCAACATTGAACAGCTTCAGTGGATCCTTAAACATCTGTTGGTGTCTTACCTGTCACCTCTGCCCTCTCAGCACACAGCAGCAGCCCCACACAAACAGACAAGCATCCTGACCACACAGACGACACTTCAAAAAAACAGATGGGGCATTTGTCAACAGTTTAGATTTTGAAGATCAAATAGACGGTATTGTGGCACAAATACTGTGACTGAGTTTATGTAAGAGTAAAAAAGGACAATTTACACTGAAAGAAATTAAACAAGTTATTTACTCTAGTTTACTTTTGTCAAAAAGCTCTATGAATTTGAACACAGTACCATAGTTGTACACTTTCTCATTAAAAAACATCAAGTTATGCCACGTGTTGACAGATGGTACATTAAGTAAATAAGTTAATTTCTCAGTGTAAATGTAAATTTATTTTAATTTTTGGTGTTACATAACTATAGCAATAGTGTCCTTTCCATTCTTGCCAGATTCTTGGTCGTCTAATATATGAAGGTTTTGTCTCTCTCCATCTCATTTTTGAAAATCATAGTGTTTTTGGTCACATCAGGATGCTGCACACAGAGTGACTTTAGAACAGACAAGGGTACAAATTACTTCTAATACTAAAGTCAAATCATACACTGAGTGACCATTTGCTCATTTAGGTGACTCCTCTTTCTCCATGATACACGTCTGTGAAACTCTAAGGCCACCAGCATGCAGACAGCTGACACACCAGTCGCGGGATTGACCAAACCTGTGGGGTTCCTGTGTTGCTGCTGCAGCTCCCCTGCACCCAGGAGGCTTCATCAACCTCGTTGAAACACAGAACCAGAGAGAAAACCTCCCCTCACTGATGGCACTGCTGGAGCTAAAGCTTGGGCTGTCAGAGTTGCAGCCACTATTTTATACATCCTGCCAGAGTGCCATGCATGAATATGTATGTCAGCGAAGCACAAGTCATAACCTATGCAATGCAAGGTTTCATCATGCATAATGCAGCTGATCTACGCCTCTCCAGGATGTGAGTGTGCACAGGAATGAACACACGCACGCACACACACACACACACACACAAGTAACAACTGTATTGTGCTGAGGAAGTAAACAAACCTCAGAGTGTTACATTCAGAGATTTTCACACCCGGACCTCCTCCTCCTGTCCGACTAAAGCCCTTAAACCTCCAACTCCGTGTTTCTCTCCATCTCCATCTTCTGCTGCCACCTCTCTCAAACAAAATATTTCCACCACATTTCACCTTTATTGGATAGAATAAGAGCAAAAGATTGCAAGTGATAAAGGTCAAAAGTAGACTTCGACTTGAGGGACTTGATATGTGATCTGTCAGAAATAGCTCCCCCTCTGCACACTGAGCGCTTTCTATTTTGAAAACAGGTGTTGCTTCATTTTCAAGCCGCCTGCCATCTCTCTTCCTTCAAATGTTTTTTGGACAGACTCCCAAAGTTGTGTTTTTGAGGTAGGGGGTTTAAAATAGTGTGTGGAAACATAAAGCAGCAGACGAAGAAATGGGAGGAGACACGGTAAGAGGTGTGAATTGAATATTGGTGGGATGCAGGGGAGATAAAGATAGGTGTAAGTTTATGGATAATCCTCAGGGGCCTGGCATAAGTATGTGGTTGGTGGGTGGAGAAAAAGGGCAAAGGTTGTTGGGGTTACATCTAATCAACAAAGGGGTATCACCCCCCCTCCATCCAATGTCTTTCTGTACATCCTGTCCCCAACAATCTGCTACCCACCCCACCCACCAACAATCCCCCCTTGGCCTGTGCTGTGTCAGTAAAAAAAAAAGTGTGCTACTTCAGCAGTCCCCTGGGACCTGCTCCCCCTCACATCAAAGCAGCCAGTTTCTCTCTTAATGTGAATATCAAATCTGTGGATCACAAGTCCCAGCACAGTCTGCATAAACTGCCCCTCCCCCAACCTTTAATTCTGCCTAGTGATGAGGGAGAGAGAGGGAGGGGAGTTACTGTGAGAGGAAGCAATGGAGGGAGGGAGGAGAGATGGAGAGAAAGATGGAGATGGAGAGAGAGATAGATCCAACAAAAACAAGTACTTGCTTCAGAGGTTTGACATTTGCTGAAACCTCCGTATTTTCACAAAATGTGCAACGTCCAATGAAATTCAGAGCCCAATTTAGCATCAGCGTAGCGTTGCACACGAGTTCTGGCTGGTGAAATTTTCAGTCAGTGAGGCTCTTTTGCATGTTTTATTTTTATTTTAAATTATTATTTCTCGTTGACTACGTTGCTGGGATTTGTAAGAGATTTAAGGACGAATGGGAAAGCAGGGTGACAAAGCTGTGACATCCTATTGGTGGGCTCGAAAGTACACCAAGCTCAGTTAACCTGCTGACAGTCTACCCACCATTTGGGAACACAACAGATCAAAATTACACTGTGTTTTTTAGTAATTGTTTTCTTATTTATTTGCTCTGAGCTATGTAGTTTAGGGGACATAAGTGAGTTTTAAGGACATTTGTTACTTAAAAATGACCAGCACTTCAGTTTCAAAAATACCTTTCTATGTGAAAATTGCTGTTCAGGTCTCATTTTCAATCACATATATAATCCTAAGATCAAAATCATGCTATGGGCTTAGATTTGAGCTTTAAGCCACTTTAAAAATGTATGTGCTGGCATTTTTATTGTAAAATTAAATATTACCAGGCTGCAAAAAGGTGGCCTGTGCCCTGTCTGAGTAATGATTGGCATCACTGTGGCCTTGTCATTGAGTGGTGCCTAAAGCTCAGATTGCAGTTTTAATTGTGCAGCCTTGCAAAGGCAGCACAGGGAATTGGACTGGGAAGGGAGGGGGGGGTCTTTGCATATTTCTGTTTAGGGGTGTGAGCAACTAGAGGACAAGAAGGTGCCAGGGTAAAGGATCACTTGAATGATCCATTCTTTTAATTAAAATTCAATTTGTGTAGTTTAAATGTTACATCTGTATTTTTAACATTTCATTCAGTTGTACAGACCGTAAATTTAAAGATCACACAGGCCTAATGCAGGCCTATGTGAGCTAATTAATCCAGAATTATAGGCTGCAAATCAGAATCCAACAGAAAATAACACAAATAAATTAAATTATAACTTTGCTAAATTAAAACTCCTGATGAACCATCATGTAATTAGATATAGCATTTTAAATTACCTAGGAAAAAATGGTGGGCATTGTGCTCTAATTGGTTAACACTTATTACCCTTCAAGCAATTCAAGTCCCCATAATTACCGTGATTACCTCCTGTCTCTGACATACAAAACCATATTTTAAAAATATGAATCATTGTACAGATTTTTGCATCAACGTTATTGCAAATAAATAAAAGAACGGTCGCCTTTTTAACTCCAGCAGGGGAAAAATAACCGGAATTGACCACGGTTGTGATAAAACTAACAGCGGTGTCTCCCTCACTTCTGTTTTCCAACACACACACACACACACACACACACACGCACCCTCAATAAACTCAAGCGATGGCGCACGCGCGGGGACACGCGCGCACCCGTCCGCGGGGTCCAGGTGCGCTATTAGCGAGGAACATGACCGGGCAAGTCTATAATCTGCACCCACGCCCCTGGAGTTTCTTATTTGGTGAAATAAATGTATGCATATTAATAAGAATCCACGGAGCTGCCCTGAAAGCACATCCTTCATGTTTAATAAATGATAAATTCACACAAAACATTTGACAAAAGCGCGCCTTTCCAAAGAGTTGACCAAACAAGCATTACATGTGTGGATATTTCCCGAATTTAAAAAACGAGGCCAATCACATGGAAGAAAATGCCAGAACATAAGATGGCAAAGGAACCTAATGGCCTATATTTGATTAACTGGAGGCTCATTTGCATCGAGAACAGCCATATTTTTTCTTGCAGCCAATTCACCATCCTCCAGACTTTTTGCTAAATAAATTCACATATTTTACGAGCTTGAATGAATTAGAAACGCAGATGTAAACATGGCCTCAACAGTGAAGCAAAACAAAGGCCTACAAAATGCTCTTAGGTGCACATAGTACTGAATTTGCGTTATTTTTTGACGCAGATTTGCTCAGGATTATTATAATGCACTGTAATAGCTGAAGATCAACTTTACAATAGGCTCGGGGATTTGCTTCATATACTGAACAAAAACGACGAAAACAAACCAATTTCAGCAAACCGGCCGCCATTTACAATTATAAGGAAAAATTAAAGCACGGAGAAAATAGAAAAGGCCGAATGAATTAAGAGGGAGACAAATGTGAACGCACTATGGCCTTTATGTAAGTGTAGATCTATTAAACTACTAAGGCCTACGTGGAAGCAAAGGCCTATTTGTCTCTGGTTTTTAATTGACATCAATAGTCATTAGGCTGAGAAATAAATAAATAAAAGGCTCATAATCTCGTCCTAAAAAATCTCTGTGAAATGGTGCGCTTGTGCCAAATTCAGTCATTCCAAACAACTGCAATTTGCAACACAACGAAGCATCAAAAATCACAAATATCTCTTTAAAACTTTACAGAAGTGATATATTCAGATTGAATTGAATGGAACAATGGTAATCAGCGGATATAATTGCCGGCCGATGCATGTTTTCATTTCTCTCTCTCCACCGCTCTATTTGCACCTCATTCTCCCTATTCAGCCATTTTACATATTCATAACTGGAGTTGGTAATGCGAAAACAATCCGTGCTCCGAGCTTCAATCATGAAACACCCAAAATAAAACACTTTCAACCTTTACGCTTAAGACAGAATTATATTTTCAGCAGCAGCCGTTTCATGCATTTTGATTTTAATAATGGTTTTCTATTAATTCCCCATTTCGCGCATCCATTAATGCATCACAGCACAAGCCAAGCTATGCATCCTCATCAACAAATCAATAACAGATTCGATCAATTATCACTTTTCTCCAACTTAAAAACAGCCCAACTCCATCAGTGAGAGCACAGGATAAGAAAAATCCCCAGCAGTTTTTGTCTTACCTTCTTGGAGAGAGTACAACAGGAGTAAAGTTACAAGCCACATGCCATAAATAGCAGGTATATTTTTCAGGAATATTTGGCAATCCTGGCAAGTGTGAGGCGCGGCTTTTTGGCCAGGCTTGTCTCCGTGCTGGACTGGCGACTGTGCTCCCCGGAGGTCTCTCCAGCCCTGCTGCCCCGCTAAGCATGGAGGGGAAATGAGAGGAACCACAGCCCCGCCCAAGTCCCTCCTCTCCTCCCAACACTACCGTGCATACAAATCCATCCTCCCTACATTAATGAGACACCACGGAACGATGGCTCACTGCAAACCGAGGACCGAGATGTCCTTAACACTGGAATTTAGTCCGGTTGTGTCCAAAATGCCAGTTTGTGCAAGCGGAGGAAGTGTGCAGACAGAGCTCCTGGCACCTTGGAGAGCGCACCCACCTGTGCGCCCCAGAAGACCGCGTTTCTTTGCGCAATGTGGAGCTCCAAAAGCCACTCAGGCTGCCACGACACTGTGAAAATGTGTTAATATTTTTCGTCTATGTTTAGGCTTTAAATGTAGTGCAGTGGAGCTGCAGGAGAGAGTAGAGACTGTTTTTCTTTGTCTTACAGAGGCATGGAGCGTGCGTAGACATTTGCGCACAGAAATGCACTGCAGAGCGAGGGGGAGAGGAAGGGTAGCGGGGTGCGGGGCATGACACTTCCACACGGCAGGTGAAACACACGAGGTAAAATCAAACTTAAGTGTTTATTAAAGGTTAGAGTGGGTCTTTAAAGCGCAAGGGTCAACTTTTCCACGTTGCTGATTCCCCTCAAACGCCCTGCCCTGCTGTGAAAAAGCTCCTCTGCATGAACATAAATTAATGGAGGACGGTAAGTTGCAGGACACTCCCAGTTCATAGAATATTTAAAGTCAGTGTGAATACCAGCGGTGGATCTGAAAACTGATTCTCCTCCGCAGCACCAGCTTTAAAACCCAGTGCCCTGCACAAGATCCATACGGTTTAAAGACGCACAAATGAAAAAGGCAAGCGAACACTTTATTTAGAGGAGAAGGATATATTTTAATTAAAGTAATCTGACCGATAAGTTTCATTTTGGAAGGTTGCCGGTGTCATCATGAAGAATTCACACGTATTTAACATTTATTAGCCTCTATTTAATTCATTTAATACCACATAACGCAAGACTCAATGAGATGGTTTGGAGCCCCTGCCAGGCTGATACAGTGATTTATAAGAACCCACACATGATATATGTTTGTGTGTAATACATCTATTCATAAATCATATTTACAGTTTGTTTGTAAACATCCCATGATTGAAATACACCTCCCGTCCTGCTAAGAACACGAAATAAACCTCATATTTCTATATGGATGATAGTTAAAAGCAGCCAAACACACCAAAAACGTGGTCAAGTGGATCCTTTTATCTGCACCCTGGGGTCAGAGGTCACATGCTAAACAGTGTCTGTCCTTGAACTCACAGACTCTTGAGGTCAGCACCACCTGTCCTTCTGTCGCTGCTGTCTGTGTTGAGTCTGCAGTAGCAGAGTATCAGGGCTCCTCATCCAGGCCACTGCTGCCATCTGCTGGATCACATCAAACATGCAAGGCAGTCACTTCTATGTACTGTATGAACATGCATGGCTATCAGGGTGGGTAGCGTTCAAGTACATTTACGCCTTTACATGTTCTTGAATAGTTTTCCCAGAATATGTATTTCAGAGAGTTGTTGTTTTGCAGAATACTTTTTACTTTTACACAGCTACATTTGTAATGAAAAACTGGATGGAATTAAAGAAGAGACAAAATGATCAATTAAATAAAAAAGAAAGTGAACAAACTAATCAAGCAAATTAACTTGAGTAAACTAAGCAATAAAATGACCAGAAATGTAGAAAATAATCACAATAAACCCAAACAAACTGAGCAACAAAATTAGCTAAAAATTAACAAAATAATAAACAAAATGAACAGAACTGAACCATTTGAGTTAATTGTAAATTTAACACAAGTATGACTGAGCAAAATAAGCAACAAAACGAAGAAAAAGTAAGAAAATAATCAAGCAAATTAAGAAAAATGAAGAATATAATGATGAAACTGAATAATTAAGAAATAAGAAAAAGACTGTGCAGAAATGACAAAAAATGTAAAAAAAAATCATCAAGATAATCATGGAAATGAACAAAAATGACCAAAATATCTGTTTGAAAGAATTTTATTAGGTTGCAATAAACTAATAAAGATACTCACTACTTTATGACACATATTTCTACTTGAGTCACTATAATTACAAAATAACAATACTTTTACTTAAGTACTGTTCCTGTTTACTTTACACGCCACTGTATCAGTGTAAGATGCAACGTGAATATGACAATGTGGCCCTATGTAGCAGAGAATATTTAATGCATATTCAGCAGTAGTGCCAATGACAAATAGCCTGTTGATCTGGCTGAATTTCCTGCAACATGGATGAAATGCCCAAAAGTAAAACATAAAAACTAGTGAGCAATTAATAGCTGACTTCTGTTATGATGAGCTGATGGCGATTTCAAATAAATGCAATGTTCCCTCTGTTTCATGATATTAAATGAATAACACAAGGGGCACAGAAGCAAAGTGTTTGAATACACGATCTAGTAGGAATAAAGTGTTCAGTTCTGCTGCTCTGTGCTGCCCTGCAGGCAGTGCAGTCACTCTACAAACACTGAAACAGAGGAACATGTCTTTCCTTTTTTCTGAGTATTTTCAGATTTTTTTGTTCATTTTTAAAAAAACACTTCCTTGACTAATTTAGCTTCTTATTTCATTCCATTTGCTGTTTGTTTTGTTCATTTTTTTCATTTTCTCTATTGTTTTGTTTATTAGCCCTTCATTGTCTTGAATAATTTGCTGATTTTGCTCCTAGGTTTGTTCATTTATTTGATTATTTTGTTGATTTTCCTAAAAACAGATTATTTTATTTTAGCATTTTATTCATTCTGCTTGTTACTTCGTGGATTGTCTTGAATATCGTATTCATTTTGCCTCTAATTTTGGTCATTTTGTGGCTTATTTTGTGAATTTTGGTCAATTTTCTTTATTGCTTTGTACACTATTTGGTTAATAATTAAGTCAAAATACATGGAAAAATTAAACCAAGGACAATAACTCATTAAGGTGCTTTTTTGCCTTATATTTGTACTTACTGCAAATTTGACTTATTTTCTCAAAATCATACATGATTGCATCAAAACACTTTGTCATCAAATAAATCAGACCTCACAAATTCCAGTTCTAGTTTGCATAGAGTCATACAGTGTCATATCAGTTTATCACTACTATAGTAATATATATGTTACTAACAACAGTTGCAAAATCATGTTGTGACATGTCCTATGAATTCACCAACACCAAGCCCAATTTTGATTTTGGTTACCTTTATTTTAACCCCTCTGTTTTTACTTGTGCCTGTATCTTGCACTATCTTGGTTTTAATACCTGCCTGTGTTTGTCTTCATGTGGTCTGATTGTACAACACTTTGGTCAGCCATGTTGTTTTTAAAGTGCTCTATAAATAAAGATGGATGGATGGAAAAATCAAAATCAATACATTTTTTTCACACTGAATTTTGTTCATACTGTATGTCATAAAATATCTTGGTCCATTACTTACCATTTTGAATACATTTTCCAATCACTAAAGAAAATCTTTGACTTCTGACTCATCAAAAAGCAAATACATGTGAACTGAGACATGGGTCCATATAGACATGATACACACATCAGTATACAGATTAGCGGTTGTAATACTGATGTGCGGATGCTGGGTTTGCTCTTTGACTCTCACACTGTTTGCTGTTACAGGGATTAAAAAGCTTACTGTATGTTGTCCAGGGATTGAAATACTCTTTCCCTTCTTCCTCTTCAGTGATGATATAATAACCTGAGCACTTTCCTTTGAGCAACAATTTGAAGTTTAACATAAATTTGTCACTGTAAAGGTTCATGAGCAAATTAAAAACACTGATAGCACGCACACTGGTATTCACCTATTATTCCGAATACAGCACTATTCTGAATTTGACAGGTGTCATGTAAACAGTATATTCTCTTTGGATATTATCTAAAGCTGACAGCCAGAGTTTACACTGTGGAACATCTGTCACCAGTGAAAATCCTGTTAATGGTTAGGATATGAACAGATGTGTATAAACAGACATATTAGTGGGAAATTCATTTTTACTGTCCATATAAACATTGTCTATAGAAATTTGTCTTTGCCACAATAAGGGAAAAACTGTGGCAAATTTTCCCTCATTGTGGAAAAATGAGGGGGAAAATTGCCTTAAGATAAGAAAAACTACTTTATCTTTCCCTCCTTCCTGACTGAAGGATTTGAAACCTACTGGTAAATAAATTTGTGATATTTTAGCCCCATACTCTTTGGGTCAGTCACTCAGGTCAGAATCTTCAGTTGGTGCCTAAAACACACTTTAAAACCAGACGTGACCTTTCATTCCAGTCTGTCGTATGTTGCTTGTGGAACGCTCTACCCACTCTGTTGACTTTTAAAAACAGCTGAAGACACTGCTATTTAGAAAAGCTTTAAGTTGACTGGGTGGGTTGGTTCTGTTATAGAAATGGTAATGCAGTGGTACCTCGCACAACAAATTTAATCCGTTCCAGTGTCACGTTCTGTATGCAAATTTTTTGTTATGCGAATGGACCTTTTCCATAGGAATACATGTAAAACCAAT
>JAQQAE010013239.1:0-12831 GCA_029823295.1 Pseudamia nigra | reverse complement strand
CAGAAGGTCTAGAGGAAGACCAAAGAGGAGATTTATGGATGTGGTGAAGGAGGACATGAAGGTAGTTGGCGTGAGAGAAGAAAATGCAGAGGATAGGGTGAGATGGAGGCAGATGATTCACTGTGGCGACCCCTGAAGGGAACAGCCAAAGGAAAAGAAGAAGATTCTCTGCACTTTAACCATTGCATTGTGTAAATAATCCCGTTTGTAAAAATTATCCTGTGCAATTTGTACATGATCCAGTCTGAGTGCAATACTTTTCTTCCTTGATGCCCCCTTATTTCTTATTCTCTGTGTGTGTAAATGGGGTATATTTTACTTGCACTTACATATGCGCTCTGTTTTTTATTCTGTATCTTATCTTATCTTATCTTATCTTATCTTATCTTATCTAGAAGCAGCCAAAGTGATCATGACATAACCCTTTAGTTTCTGAATGACTGTTTTGAGGCCAGTCATGTTCTCACTTACTGAATGACATTTTGGAAGCAAAAACAGGATGTGACCATATTTGGACAAATGGTGGCCAAGCAACTGGAGCATAGGATGTCAGGGGTCTTATGGATAGTGATAACTGCTAGCTTACTGACTTGGAAAAATGTCACCCAGAATTTCCAAACAAAGTCACATTGCAGTGTTGCGAGTATAAACACTGAACCAAAACTACAGTTAATAGAAGACATAAAGGTCTGAGTCAGACTTTTGTATCTAGTGAGTCAAGTTACCACAGCGACCTGACAATCAAATCCTAGCACAGGAGTCATTAATTGGATTATCTGCTATAATATCTTAATAACAGGGCAAAATGTTAAATGTGGACCGCCAGATCACTTATTAGAGGGTCCAAATAAAACATTTGAGACCATGATAACTCACGACAAAAATGTATTCAGTTAGTATTTTCAGACAAATTCCAATGTAACTCTATGGGAGTCCGGCTTCTCGAATCCCAGTGAACGCTGCCCCAGTGGCCAACGGTGGTATTACAACTTTAAGTTACTTCAGCACTGGCCTCACTGAACAACCCCGTTCATTTACCACTGGCAAAACCATAAAAGGCTATGATGAAACTGAATCTCAGGAGGACCGTCCCAGGAAAGGAAGACCAAGAGCTATCTCTGCTGCAGAGGAAAGCTTAGAATTATCAGCCTGAGAAACCACTGATTTACAGCATCTCAAGTTGCATTTGATGATGATGGAGATTGTACTTGGGGAGACATTAAAAGTTTTTCAGCCTGATTGATCTTCATTTCTTAAAGTAATGATAAGCTACATTTTCTCTTTACTTAAGAGAGTGTTTCTTACAATGACATGGATATAAAGCATGTTCTGGGTTAAGACTGTTTTTGTTTACTACATAATTCCATTCACATTACGGATGTGTCCAGAATTAATGTACAAAGAAAATGAAAATAATAGAAATAAAGAAAAACTGAAGGAGCAGGTGTGTGCAAACTTCTGCCTGGTTTTGTAGCTCTGATGTTTGTACCATTGTATTTGCACCATCTCCTCACAGTCAGAAGTATCACTAATATGTACATAATATAATCTTGACAGACGTGACAGATTTTGAGTGTGTACACAGGTTGAGGGTTTATGTTGTGTTCTCCTGCTGTGTGTTTCTGCCAGCTGTTTATTTTGTTTTGGCATGTTCAAAAAGAGCTCCACTATTTAATCTCATCAAATATGTGGTGAGTTGGTTAACCATTGGTCCGTTAAGCTCATTAGACAATAAGTACAATATCTCCTTCTGGGAACTTTTTTTTTTAAATTCAGGCAAATATTAAGCAGTGATGTCTGCTGATGAACACACTTATATTATCTCTTCTACATTTGCTGTAACTGACGAGAGATAAATAGCATTTTAAAACTGAAAGAAGGGATTTAACTATAGCGGTGGTGGGCGGACAGCTGATATAAGGATTATCAGCACGACGTGCTGTGTCAGAAAATGAGTAAAGAGTGGTGGAATTGTGCTAACAGTTTGCAAAAGGGGTAAAATTATTAATCACAAATTTATTGCACTGCCATGCTAAATCAGTGTGATAAACTGAAATGAAGCAAATATAATGAAGACAAAATAAGCACAGCTTTAGATAATGACAATATGCAGAACTGTTGGATTATAACATTGCACTTACACAACAGTCACAAAATAATTCAGCATTTAATTCTGGCGTTGGCCAAAACATTTAAAGCATGACTTTAGTTTGTTAGGGCCCTAAATGTGATAAATGGTTGAATTAATCACTGATATTTTCATTGTTATACATGATTTAACTGGTTGCAAGCAGCTACTGCTCCTCCTTTTACGATTGCGCAGCCCTTGTTTTGCAAAGAAGATTCCATACTCGAGCGCAGAGACGTGCCCAGGTGCATCTACGCTGGATGTTACTTCTCCTTCCTCTCCAGTAATTTATTTTTATTCTCTCATGCTTGACGATCATTTTGTTGTGGATGCCAAACAGGACCACACAGTGCATTGTAAGATAGTTTTCCTGCTCATTAAATTCAAGGCACACACACACACACACACACACACACCCCCACACACACATAGAGGAGTTCTTCACTGTGCGTGAGTGAAAGTATCTGCATTATTTTGTCCTGTATGTGCACTGCATTAATGACAAACCATGCATGGTAAAGGAGTGGAAATGTGCAGACTCTGTGGAGATCAAAATTATTAGCCCCCCCCCCTCCCATGAAAATGCATTTTCTTTTTGGATACCTGGAAACACTTTGATCACATTGTATATTCTTCTCCTGCTTCGTGTCCATCAACAATCCTTCTCAGATGTAAAGTTTTTTTTTGGCATGATGCTTTTGCACGTGATGCCTGAAATCCTTTCTGAAGTGAATACTGGACAAAGGGTCAGTTTTAACCTCTGTTCACACACCAGTACTCAGTGGTCGACCTGGGCCATTTGTGTTTCCCTCAGATAATTATTGTTATTCACTGTTCTTCATTCCCTAGCGTGTTTTCACACATTTTGTGGATTGTATTGCATGGACAATGATTGAATGTATCTGATAACCGACGCCTTCGTATAATTCTAAAGATCAGCTGGTGGCATCATATCAGGAACAGTGCTATACTGGAATGGATGCAGCAGCTGTATGGAGTCACCTTGCTGAGAAGGATCAGACTGTGCTGGTTCGGTCATGTGCAACGGATGGACCATAAGCGAATTCCGCTACAGCTCTACCACTGGGACCCACAGCCAGAGGTGGATGGTGGAGACGGGGCTGGCAGACACAGAAGTGGAGAGTTTGACACTAGAGACACTGATGTGACACGTGCACTAGCAGTGCCTATGATGATGATGATGGCAGTCTTATACAGTACATGGTATATTTATTACATTTAAAGGAGTAAGTACTTAAAAACGCTATGATATGTAGACTCATTTACAGTGAATTCAACATAGAGATATTACAACAGTTTATGTCTGTGAAGATTCTCAGTCATCCAGGTCATGGTACGACGTTTCGTTAAATGGCTTTTTCTCTCTCTCTCCTCTTCTCCCTCCTTCTCCTTCTTTCTCCATCCTCCTTGTTTCTCCTCACCTCTCACCTCTCCAGTCACCTCATTGTCTCGCAATACTGTGATACTAACTTGCATCTTCCCTGTAGTTTTGTGCTTCCTCCCTCTGCCCTAGGTCTTTATGTTGCTCGGTCTCCTGATGTCCTGGCTGTGTGTTTGCTGGTTCTGGACCGGTCCGGTGTCTGTGGACGTCGCCCAGTGTCTGTGTTGTTTGTTGTTCTATCGCTACTCTTTTCTTTTGTCTCTCCTGTGTCCACTAACCACTAATGAATTTGTATATTTCATTCATTCTATGAAGAAAACATCCTACTGCCTTACAAGGATAATGGTGTATTTCATTTAATTGATTATTTACTTTTTCTTTTTGTTCAATTTGTTCATTATTTTTTCTTTTTTATATCATTTATATTTATTTATTGTCCACTTATTTTTTTATTCATATTTTGTACATTTTTATTCATTGCCCTCATTATTTTGTCAATTTTCACTCATTTTTCCACTATTTTGTCCATTTTTATTTATTTTTTGCTATTATTTATTTAGTTTATTTTTCCTCATTTTCAGGCTAATTTTGTGCAGCTTTTTATTTTATTGTTTATTTTGCTCCATAGATCCAGATTTTTTTTTGTTTATTTCGCTAATAGTGTTTGTCATATCCCTTCTTGATTGGTTCATTTTATCATTTTTTGCACTTTTTCTTGTTAATTTAATTAATTTTATCTTCCTGTATCTAGTTACTTTCTTCATCAAATTGAATATTTTCTTCACTCTTTCCTGTATTTTGTAGTTGCTGCAAATGACTTGAGTAGTTTTGTTTTCTTTCAAAAAATTGTACTTTTATGAGTAGTTGTTTGTTTGTGATAAAAAAATGTAGTTTTATGCTAGTTGCATTTGGTCACAGCTCAATAAGTAGGAGTGAAAAAAGGTTGTAATTAACAGAAAAAATTAGAAATGAGCAAAATAATCAAAATGAGTGAAAAACCGAACAAAATGAGCAAAAATGTAAAAGTAATCAAAAAACAAACAAAATGAAAAAAAATCAACAAAATGAACAAAGTATGCAACAAATTGATAAAGAAATGAACAAGATAAGCAACAAAATGAACAAAAATAATCGACAATATGAAGAAAAATGAACAAAATAACTAAATAAGCAACAAAATGAACAGAAAATGAAAAAAATTACCAATTAAGCCACAAAATGAACAAAATAAGCAACAGAGCACACGAAAAATGAACAGAATAAGCAACAAAATAAAAAATGAACAAAATATATAAAAAATGAACGTAATAGTCAAGTAATAACTTATAAAATTAACATAATGAGCATAAATGAACAAAATAACTAAGAATTTGAACAAAAATGAACAAAAAAGGTGTCAAAATAATCGTGGAAATGAACAAAAATGACGACCACAGCTGTTTGAACATAATGCATGACATTAATACATTATACGAGACATTTTTTTACTTTTGCTCATGCACTTTTATATTAATATTAATGAGCACTTCTACTTCTACTTGAGTCACAATAATGATGAAGTAACAGTACTTTTACTTGAGCACTGTTTTTGTTTTCTCTAACCACCACCGCTCAAGACCCCATGAACTAAACCAGACGTCACAACATCCAGCTCTCGTGTTAACTCAATTTTCACCAAATGTGGAGTTCATGCACTTTTCATTTTACATTTTAGTGCCACTGCTTCCTTTACAAACTCCATTTCCGGGCCTGTTTTGTTTCTCATGTGCCTTAAGACAAACAAACACATGCTCAAATGTTAATTGAGTGCACTGAGATACCTGATGGCTTCTCTCTATATTAATAAATACTCCGGTGCAAATGATCTCTTACATATTAATGGAGTTGGTTGTTGCATGAGCCACTTCCTGCCAGCTGCCAGTCTCCTTTCCAATTAATTTGATTCCATTTGCGTTGAAGATGTGTTGGGCAGGAGACACAACAGTAGGCAGAGGCAGCGTCTTCCGACAACAAGGCCTTTGAAGTCAGTGGTTCCCGTTAAAATAATTATGAACAGAAAGGAATGAAAACAATAAAGCGCATGCTGTTACATCTCGCAGACAACGGGGGGTGAAGTTGATACACTTGCTAACTGGGGGGTGATCTGTCTCCCTTTCATTTCTATCAAAAAAAGAAAAAAGAAAGAAAGAAAAACACAGAGGCACAACTGAGTCAGAGGGTAAACTTCAATGGCTGATTTGCAGTATTGTAGCTCCACTGAAAATGTCAACATGTCATATATATTGGCTTCAGCCTTAGAGACAGATGACAGGCTTTTTTTATTGCTCAGAACGCTGCACACTTTAAATGACCAGTTATTTCCCACAGTCATTTTTTATATAAAACAATAACAAGAACACCCAAAGGCACATGCTCTGACTGTGAAGTAAAAGGAGGTTTGTAGATATTAAAAGAGATAATACTGGCTGCTCAGTCATATTTATATTGTATGATCCCAGTTCACATCGGTGATGTATGTTAAAGCATACTATCTCCATGGTCTTTTGCAGTCGTTACCAGTAGTGGCACACGGCAGGGTGTAATTTAACATCAGTCCATTAAGGGGGCGACTGAACTGTCTGTGACGTCAAGGCAACGCTCACGATTTGTGTGTTTACACTGTAAGGTTCAATTGTCATGCATGACTACAAGTAAAGGGAATTTTACTGTGACATGAGAAATTGCCGTCCATTAATTCCCGATGGAAAGCTGCTGACAGGACACCTGCAGCTGCAAAGAAAGGCAAGGCAAGTTTATTTTTATAGCACTAATCATACGCAGGGCAACGCGGAGAGCTTTACAAAAGGCATAGAAATACATTAAGAAAATCACAGAATAAAAGAAAGACATTAGTTAGATTAAAAACCTACAACAACATAATATAAAAACATGAAACATAAATGATAATAAAGAATAAAATGCTCAAACACCTTTTTGTGGAGCAAAACACCTCTTTTTGTCTTTTTAAACTTTTTAAAGATTTATTTAAAAATATCTAAGAGAGAGCTGCAGTAAACACAGTTTTTATTTTAATTTATTTTTTAAAGAATTATTTAAGAAATATTTAAGAAAAGCTGCAGTACATAAGAATGTTTTCAGGTCTGATTTAAATGAGCTGACGGTTTGTGCAGAGCTCAGGTGTTCAGGAAGTTTGTTATATAGATGAGGAGCAGAATAACTAAATGTTGCTTCACCTTGTTTGGTTCTGCTTCTGGGAAACACGCAGTAAACCTGTCCCTGATGACGTCAGGGGTCTGGATGCTTCACATTCTGTGCTTTATAGACCAGGAGTAAGATTTTAAACTCTATCACTTGACTCACCGGAGCTTAGTGTAGTGGTTTGAAGACCTGCGTGATGTGGTCCAGCTTCCTGGTATTAGTCAGGACTCTGGCAGCCGCATTCTGGATTGATTTTTTGTTAAGACCCATGAAGACACCATTACAGGAATCTTACCTGCTGAAAATGAATGCATGAACATGTTTTTCTGTGTCTTGTTTGGACACAAAACCCTTGATTCTAACAATGTTGTTCAGGTGACAATAGGCAGAGTTAGTAATAGTTTTTAAGTGTGTGTTAAAATTCAGGTCTTGATTTGTAGGGTTCAATGACATGGAGTCAAGGTGAGCACTGACCTTCAACCTTTCATTTTTGGGGCTGAAAACAATCACTTCTGTCTTGTCTGCATTGAGCTGGAGAAAGTTCTGGCACATCCACTCAGTGATTTGATGAATACACTTACTCAGTGAGAGTAAGGGACTATAATCATGTGAGGACACTGAAATATAAAGTTGTGTGTCATCTGCATAGGCATGGTAAGAAATGTTGAAATGTTCTATGATCTGAGCCAGTGGCAGCATGTAGATGTTGAACAGAAGTGGTCAGAGAATGGACCCTTGGGGAACCCCACGTCATCTTTGTTCTCTCAGACTCGTAATTACCAACTGAGACAAAGTAGTCCCTATCCTGTGAGTAAGATTTGAACCAGTTTAACACAGTGACAGTAAGTCTCACCCATTTCCAGTCTTTCAAGCAGTATGTTGCACTGAGGCCCAGTGGTACCAAGACTGAGGTTCCGGAAGCATCATTATTCAGATGTATGTCATTTAAGACTTTAATAAGTGCGGTCTCAGTGCTGGACTGTTCTTGAAATCCAGACTGAAATTAATTGAACAGATTGTTTTGCACAAAAAAAGCATGAATTTATTGAAAATCAACCCTTTCAATGATCTTTCCCAGAAATGGAAAGTTTGATATGGGCCTGTAGCTGCTTATTGTTGAAGCATCCAGATTAGATGCAGTTAAAAATATTTTTTTAAAATTTTGTAGGCAGATTATCAAGGCAGTATGTTGTGGACTTTAACTGTTTAACAGTTTCTGTCAGCGCAGTATGATCTAGGACAGGGGTGCTCACACTTTTTCATCATACGAGCTACTTATAAAATGACCAACTCAAAATGATCTACCTACTGGAAATTTGGTTTGGACACCGGCAAACCTTATCTAGGAGGTTAAAATGTGCCAGATTAACTGGTGGACGTGAAGCACAAGTGACATTATCATTTTGCCTGAGCTGGAACTAAAGACTGTTTGTCTTATTTTTAGTATTTTATGTGTAAAAAAAAGCTGCAAAGTCATTGCACAATTTTTGGACAGTAGTTCAAGTGGGACTGATGCTGCTGGGTTTGTCAGTCTGTCTACAACAGAAAACAATGTACAGTACGTGTATTACTACTGTACCTATTGATCATCTCCGAGAAGATTTTTCAGTTCCTGGTTATAGATATGAAGACTTTCTTTGAAGATGCCATAATCAACCTGGAGTTTGGTTTTTCACCACCTGCGTTCTGCCTGCCTGCAGACTTTAACTAGTGTGGCGTTTCTCCAAGGTGACCTTTTCTTTCCTGATAAAACTTTGGTCCTAATTGGGGCGATGGAATAAATTATATCATAACTTTGGAACTGAAACTATTTACAACGTCATCAACAGCTGCTGAGGGCAGAGTTGGTGAATGTGCAAAAACTTGGGTGAATATTGCACAGGTGTTATCATTAATATAACGCTTTCTGATCATCTCTCCCTCAGTTTTGTTAGGATTAGCAGGCGTGGTCATTTTAAACAAAACACAGTAATGATCAGAGAGAGCGACATTGATCATCACGACCTCAGAAATACACTCCTGATCAAAATTTTAAGACCAGTTGAAAAATTGCAAGAATGTACATTTTGTACTGTTGGATCTTAAGACGTAAGTAGTGCTTCAAAATGCAAAAAGAAAAATGGGAGTGAGACGAGAAAAATTTTTGAGTAAGCAATTTATTGCAAACAACCATTAAACTGAAATAGGCTGTTCATCAGCTGATCAAAAGTTTAAGACCACAGCCTTTAAAAGCCCCAAAAAAGCCCTAAAATAGAAATCAAATTTTCAAAAAAGGATTCAGTAATGAGCAGTTGCGCCATTCTTGTTAATCACCTCAAAAATTCATTTCGGCATGCTTGATGCTAGTGTTTCCAGGTCAACTGGTCTTAAAATTTTGATCAGGAGTGTATTAAGACCTTTGGAAATAGTTCGATCTAGTATGTCTCCCTTGTTATGCGTTGAATCAGATGCATGCTGAGAAAGCCCTAAGTTATTCAGGATGTTAAAAAGTTCACTAGCACTTCCATCTTTGCAGTTATCAGCATCAATTTTAAAGTCACCAATTAAAACAACACAGTCAAAATCAATGCATAAAATAGACAAAAGTTTTGCAAACTCATCACAAAAGTTTGCATTGTATTTTGGGTGTCTGTAGATGGTTACAAATGTTGCTCAACAGGAAGATTTTAGCTGAAGAGCAACATACTCAAAAGAGTCAAACTTTCCATAGGATATCTTAGAGTTATCTTATCTATTGAAGGCTGTCATTAAATAAAATGGCAACTCCCCCTCTTTTCTTGTGTAATCTGGCTTATGCCATCAGGTTGGAAAAGACTCACGCTATATGATCATTTTTTGATGTTTTAAATGTTCTAAATACCCAAAAAATAGGTTTTAAAATCTGTGACGTCACTAGCAGTGCAGAGTCTGAGCGGGTGGATGCAGGAGGAATCAGCCGAGGAAACACTTATGCGCATGTTCGCAGCGGCTCTGTTACACCGGCGAAGTGGAAGGAATGCAGAAGTCAAACACTAGACAAAGCTGAAATTCAGGCTGACACTATAATTGGGAGAAATGCGTCGATAATGCTTAAAAATGTACAGTGTACACCTCATTTTAAATTCCTGGAGAACAAGATACTGAGGTTTGAGACTAGTTCGGACAAAAGGCTGCCGCTTGATCATGAACTTTTCCTTTTCAACAATAGAAAGTGATTTTTCTTTCATATTTTAATGCTCTCCTTGACATTTTCCTCAGCAAAGTGCTCAAACTGTAGCCTTGTGGTACATCATGTGTGACATGTTGGGAGTGACAAACTCTAAGACTCGGACCTAATGACACACGTAGCACATGTCAAAAATTGTAACAGACTCACAACTTGATTTGGTCTTGTGACTTCATTTGATTACCCACGGACTTGACAACAACAGATATCTATAGCAAAACCTAAGGCAGGGCTTTTTAACTACAAGTTCATCTGGGCCAGATTTTAAAACTTATCGGGTGGACATTTTCAGCGGTTGGTCACGGATAAGTAATAACTAGCTTAAAACCAACACAAATTAATTTAAGGAAACAATGAATGTTTCCTTACTACCTTTTAAATTCAGGCACATTTGATACAGACACACCAGAAATTGTATGAAAAGAAAAACAGAGATTTTACATAAGTAACAGTTTCCCTGCTGACATTCTTAGTGGGAGAAGTAAATTTTTTTTCAAATGAGAGCAGTGATTTTTGGCTCTTTAGACGTCAATGCGATCTGAAGGCATTAATGAGAGAGCTGTCAGTCAGGGAGCAACGACAACCGCTTCTTACAGAGTTCATATGCGAAAAGCTTGAGTCATGCGTATGTTGATCTGCACATACGGAGCACGACAATCACTATCATTTTAATGTTACGTATCGGGCGTATGTTGACATTATCTCAAAAATTCACAGCTCCACTGGTGTTCATCTCCTGTGCTGTGACAGCTGATGACTGCATGTCAATAAGTACGAGCATGAATCTCCCCACGTTGATGGTGGGGACCTTTTCCTTTGCTTTGGTGCAAAAGCAATGCTTTTCATGATCAATTCTTCACTTTAAGGTTGAGAAACACATGTTTTATGAGGTTGTGCCCTTGGACTGCTACGAGCCAGACACATCAACAACAACATGCTGCACGGTTACCAGGCGACGTCTGTTGGTTCCCTGGTTTAGCAGCTATTAAATGATTTATTTATTACTATCTATGGGCAGATGGACAGCAGGCTGGTCCAGGTTGATTGATGGGCTGTGTGCTCTCAGAAGCAGCTCAACAGCACTGAGTCAATTTTAATTGAATTATTCCAACAAGAGAAACGATTAATTACTAATTTTTGATCTTGTGATTTTACATTTGGAACCTGCTCTCATAGCCACTGCTGGCCAACAGTTTGTTTTAAAAGCTTGTCCCTCTCTGTTTCGTATAATTAACCCATGTTTAAGCTTGTCACATAAATGTAGCCAATTAAACATATAACCCATAGAATTAATTAAAATACACTTACATAACCAAACATGTAATTTAATTGTTTGAATTATTACCCAGTTATTAAAGAAATTATTTTTTTTCCTCTAGCTCAGGAAGCAGCTTTTCAAATTATTTTTAATATCCCATTTTTGCAGTAAGGTAAAGCAAACAAATAATGGAAAATCTACCCTAAGGAAAGATCAAGGGAGACAACTTGAGAAAAGCAATTTATTCAGCCAAATTAAAGTTCTGTAGTGAACTGAATTAGTACTTAGTCAAAAATTTCTTTGAGCTTTCCTCATTTCACATAACCATGTCCATAATTCTCAAAGTTAAGCACAGAGTCACCCACAGATTCTTTTCTACAAAGCTCATTATCCACTGCTTTCTCCTCCTGCTTTTCCCTTTTTCCCCCTTACTTTATTTTCCTGGTCCATCTTGTTCACTGCAGCCAATTTAAAAGAAGCTTAATCCTGAGGAGAATACTGGTGCGGCTTCCAGTTGCACTCCCGTGATTGATGTCTGGCAAGATGTAATCTAGTGCACTAGGTTTATGTGATTGACACCTCACAGGTGTGTTCCCGCAAACGCAAGAGGATGCAAGAGGCACAGAGGGGTTTAGTCTGTGTCCACTGCCTGTTGGCAGATTAGAACCACAGGTTCAGACTGTACAAGTCACAGGTGTGTCGGCATGGCTGCGGAAATCAGGCTGCACATCATCACTGCACGACTCATATCTACTATTTGTGCTTTTTTTAAAATTTCAAACACATTCGTTACCTCTTGATTGGCCAAAAGGATGGAAACGGAGACTAGGGAAAAAAGTTAAAAGAAGCTTCTATATTAAAAAAATAAATTCATAAAATTCCAGCTTTAAATGGGGCATGTAGCCTGAAGGTATTGTTCTATAAGCAAGGTTAACCTAGTGGGATTTGAAACTTAGACACTTGTGGAATATAAAAATACACACAACTTTCACTTATCATAAGCCAGAAAGTGCATGTTTCCATTCACATGTGCATGAATGAATGTGCATATGAAAACAATGCATGTTTTAAATCTGGTCTTGACTTTACGAGATGCATTTTGCCACAGTCATCTATCCATTTGTTTCAGAATATATGTATTATGGCATCTCTGGTAAATAAATTACATTACAATGCTTTTGTTTCACTCTATTCTTACTTTTTCTAAGATCTTTTTTGGGAAGACATTCTTACGTATGTAGCGGCTCTAATGCTCCTCAAAACTCTCCCCTCTTTATTGCCCACATCGCATTCCAACAAGTGTGATTTACGAATCTGACTTTGTTCCCTTCCTCTCTGGCCAGACCATTGTCCTCCAGCTAACGTCTCTGGCTAGCATCAGGAGGACAGTTCAAAAGACACTCTCAGACATCTCGGCACCTCGGCCCATGGGCGTTGAAAGGCCCCCGGTCTGATTTACATCCCTTTCACACAAACAGACACCTCTTCCCCTTTTAATGTGCCTTAAAGATGTTGTTTCACTGTGAAAACATATGTATGCTTTTATATACTAACTTTGTGTGCTGTGATTCTATAGGAAATAGAATCAAATTAGTTAGATTATCTTATATGTAATCCTTGACTTGATGCAATATTTAGCC
>JAQQAE010013238.1:0-12832 GCA_029823295.1 Pseudamia nigra | reverse complement strand
CGGAAATAATGTAAGTTATGTGTTCTGGCTCTGCGGACCGGCACCGGGCCGCGGACCGGTGGTTGGGGACCCCCGGTGTAAATGGTACCCAAAACTGATCTCACTTCCCACCAACTCAAAATCACTCATAAATCATGAACAAAAATGGGTCAAAAAGCCGAACATATGCTCCTTCAAAGAACAACAACGTAGACTATGTTACAATAGCTCATAAAAACAGTTCACAGCAGACGTCGTCCCTGGGAGCAGCCAGGCAGCTGCAGGACGGCGTGCTCGCTTTACACCGGCAGCTCTGAGGTGGAGGCACCCAATTACCTGCAGACGGACACACACACACACACACACACACACACACACATACAAACACAGAACAATCCCTGTCCCTTGTCTGCACGTAACTAAGACGCATCGATCTGAATGGCAACAGGATGATCACATAAATGCTAAAATCATTCATATCGAGTTCACTCATGTTTCACATGCCTTAGGACCACGTTCTGTCTGAACCCATAATTTCTTCTCAATCTCAGAGACACATATTCTTACAGACCGCCACTCATCAGCAGAGGTGGCTAATCAGAAACAGTTCTCAAGTAAAAGTATTGCCCCTGTATAATTCTCATGTACTGTAGCAGTAGAAGTACTCATAAAAACAAATACCTGAGTAAGAGTAAAAATATTTTCTTATAAAAATCTACTCAAGCAGTGAGTCATTTCATAACACAGAATTTAATAAACTGCCTGCAAACAGGTATTTGGTCATTTTTGTATATTTATTCAATTATTCTGATGCATCTCTTGGTGATATTGTTCATTTTGTTGCTTACTTTATTCATTGGTTTTTAGTCTTGATTTTTTTTTGTTGTTCCTTAATTTGCGAAAAACAATAGTTTTATTTATTTTGTTGCTTTTTTTTCATTTTTATTAACCTTTTTGATCCTTTTTACTCATAATGTTGCTTGTTTTGTTGACTTTTCATTCCATTTCTTGATTATATTCTTAATTTTTATTTACTCTTTGCTCATTGTGTTACTAATATTTTTTTATTTTTATTGCTCTTTTTTAAATGTCATCCTTTTTTACTCCTACTCAATGAGATGGAGAAAAATGTAACTAAGTAGCAGTACTCTCAGAAGTACATTTTATGAGAAAACCTACTCTAGTACATGTAAAGGAGTAAATGTACTTTGTGTCTGGTCATCACAGGCATGAGAGAAGGCAGATGTCAGAAGACAATACAGCCTCGTTTGTGAAACAAAGGTCTTGGATGTGGCTGCTTGGTTCCGATCAGACATGATCAGGTCAAAGTGTCGATGACTACACAACATCACACGCCACTGGGTGAAAAGTGGCACAAGAACCGTTTTACAATGTTACAATGTGAGTTCGTTACAAAGTAAGACAGTTTATATATGATTCACATACAGTATGAAAATTTGTGACCAAGGAGATGGTCTCCCCCCCAAAATTTCTCCCATACATAGGGAAGCTAAAGGTGCCTTTCATTTCATTTCACTTTATTTAACCAGGTAAAAATACTCATTGAGATTAAAATCTCTTTTTCAAGAATGACCTGGCAAAGAGGGCAGCAGAGACAAGGTTACAAGAATAAAAACAAGACAAACAATTAATCAACAATCATACACTACAAAGAACGTGAATAATATACGTAAAAAACAATAAAAAGCAGTATTAAATAATTATGAGCAGTACATACTGTATTTAAAAGCAGCCACATTGTCCTAGATAACTCTTTTCTTGATCCTTTAAGATGGACTTAAATCCTCCCAAGGTAATGAATTCTGTCATTTTAATGTCTGACTGTAGGTTATTCCACGAGGCAGGGGCTGAGTACCGAAAAGGCTTTTTTTTGTGCCAAATTCATTTCTAAAGTTCCATGAACACAGAACATACTGCTGCTGGTTTCTTCGCATTAATACACAAAGATACAGTGGTAAAAACCCAAGAACAGATTTGTAGACAAAAATCAGCCAGTGGGAGAGTCTGCGAACATACAGCGGAGGGGCCTGCGCAACCGCATATTATTCATAATGATGAACTCGATTCCCACAGCCAGTTATAAAATGTAAGGCATAGTGATACACAGCATCCAACTTCCTTAATCATCCATCAGGAGCGTTCATGAAGAGCAAATCCCCATAGTCCATTAGAGGCAAAAATGTTGCTGAAATTAGCTGCTTCCTCACTTGGAGGGAGAAAGAAGATTAATTTCTAAAAAAAACCCTAATTTGACTTTCAGCTTATGAACAAGGCCCTCAATGTGAGGTCTGAAAGGCAGGTTCTGATAAAGTACAAAACCCAAATACTGATATGAGCTTAGCAATTCAAGCTGAAGGCCTCCAATCTTCAAGTTGCACATCATGACATTGTGTTACGGTTTAGCTAGAACTCAGTAGCAGACACGAAACTCTGAGACGGTAATAGTGCCTTCTAAAGTGTTAATTGACAATTGATGGTGGAAATAGCAGTGATTAATCTGGGTAGAGCTGATCAAAAGGGAGCAGGACAGGCAGAGATGTGATCTGATGGAGATTCCTGAAGGACGATGCTGGACGGAACAGATCAGGAGGACGGGACGACCAGAGGAAGACGGCGACTGGAGCCGGAATCCAGAAACTACGCAAGATGGAGACAGGGATGAGAGATGGTAAAGACTTATCTCCTGTGTGAAAAGCTGACCCGTGACGAACTGGATTTCATTCTACGATCTGGCAGAGTAGTGGAGTTGACACTCGGTATAAATACTGCACTGATGAGGGTAATGAGTGGCAGCTGCAGGACCTGACTCCTGCACACCCGCCTTCACTCTGGAATCTCTCTCTCTCTCTCTCTCACACACACACACACACACCCCCACACACACCCCCACACACACACACACACACACACACCCCCACAGGAGAGGGGAAGAAGCAGAGGTCATGACACCTTGGGGCAGCGGTAGGATTTGTTTCATTTCTGAAATAAAGTACACATTTTATTTGCATCTGACCCAGGTGCATCTTGAAGTGCATGTATCAGAATAACAACGAGCTAATACTGTTATTAAAGCCGGGAGTGCACAAACCCATGACGAGCGATAATAATTATGAGACATACATGTGGTGTTTCTTACTGTGCATTGAAGGAACATAAATACATCATGAAATGTATGTGGGCATGGCTTTGTTGTCACATCACACATCATGTTGATATGTAAGCAACAGTTGACCTGCTGCCATTCTTAGTGGGAGAAGTGGCATTTTGTGTTCTGTTTGGCTTATAAGACACCAGGGCAATCTGAGGGCACACCGAGCATGATGATGGCTACCTTTCTGGGAGCTGGTGAATGTTAATATTACTCTAACACTTCATATGCCCTCTTATGCAAAGCTCTTGCACTGTGGCAGCAGATAACGGCAGGTCAATAAATTCCACTGTGGGTTTGGATGGAAGGGACCATTACTGTGCAGATAATCAATCCATGGTTTTTACTGTCAATTTATTTTATTTTAAGGTCTGGAAATACATGTCTTTGGAAGTTGGAAGTATCATAAGATGACTATTTGCCAGATACATCTCCAGCAACATGTTGCATTGTGGTTTCAAAGTAGCCAGGTGATGTGAAGTGTTGCATACAGTACGTCAGAAGTGTCCAATCATTGCTATACAGGACACAGACACAGCACATTTTCTTTCAAACCAGTCTCTTCAACAGGTGATTTGACTGAATTGATTCCTACTGATTGCTCTTCAGTTATTTATGTCCTTTGTCATTTCTTTCTCTTCTGTGTGATTTGGTTGGACTGTTGACAGTTTACTGTTACTGTACACCTCGTTTCATTTCCTTGTTCCATCAGTTATACAGAAAGGTTAAGAAGAACTATAGACCCTGATAAAGGAGTCGTCCTTCTGTGTGCACACGGCACAACACTTGCCCTTTTGTAGTGTTTAGTGAGTGTCAATCACTAGTTACAAACAATCAGCCATGTGCGTCCCATTTACAATTAAGTGAGATTCAACATTCAGCACAACCAGGTACTAGCAGATTTGGGTGATAAAAACGTTTGGTGGTTCATTTTTTCTCTTAACAAAAAAATAAGAGAAAATACTGTATAACAAAAATTTAAGACAATGTTGCTGCATGCCCATTGTCTCAACAAGAATTAAGAACTCTAAGCTAATTTGTTACTTGTAACTTGGTGTAGCACAACAATGCCTTAATATTTACTGCAAGTGAAATGTTCCAAAAGTCCACAAAGATGTATTGGGAGTGTTGTGTGTGTGCTGCCGGTGTTTAGCTGAATAGCAGTCCACCTTCCACATTTTTTCCTCTGTGAGAATTTCCATAATCTAGCAGAAATTAATAAACACTTCAAAGCACGTGTTCATTCACTTATAGGCACAGCTTAATATCATACAAGAAAGCCAGTACAAGCATATAGGATGGTCAGTCCTTAGGAGTATTAAGGTGCAATGACTGATTCACGTTTGTTATGTACTGTATTCATTATTATTTTTTATTTAGGCACCATATGATTAAAGTAAGGTTGTAAAAAAAAACATGAGTAGAAAAGGTCATGGTTAGAACTTTTCAGAGGTTTGACTGCATAGTACAAAACCTTTCTGCCACAAGGCTGTGTACTCAAGCGCAAATAATACATACAGTAGCAGTGGGTCTGGGTGAAAACAGGTTATTTGCTACCCAAGTCTTAATATCATCTGCAAAAAAAAAAAAGGAATCATACCTGTACAAACCCTTGATTCTATTAAAATGCCTTCCTTTAAGTTTCCATGTTCAGCCAATGATAATGTCACTTCATTTTCATGCAGTCCAAATATTGCAGTCCAAATATGATTTTTGTCTGTGCTGTGATTCTGATTTAGACATCTCATCCTGTATCAGTCCCGTCCTGTGGTGTGCGGCCTTTCTGTCACAGTTCCATTAGTAGAGGAGTGTGGGCTGTGACTGACAGGTTTAGTGGGTGCTAAAGATGCGTGTGTTCCCCCCGAGCAGGACGTGCAGCTCCTCACCACTGTGTCTTTTTCTCTGCCATCGATCAGAAGCAGTTGCACCATGTCTGTCTGCATGAAAGGTCACACACTCTTTTTATGCCTCCAGTGTCACCGTGGACAGATGCTTACGTACATAAAAGCCCATTGGGACGAATGTAATGCTTTGAATGCAAAACTGCAACTTGTTGTAGGCTGCTTTAGAGGCTGAATAGAGATGTGGAAATGTTGTCATTCAAACATGTATTGCGATGCAGACACCGTAATCATATGAAATTGTGCCACCAGAAAATATTCATGTCTCAACTTGTCATGCAGAAGGAGGTGGTCACAAAGGTACTGGTGTTGAACAGATGCAGCTGTTTATATTACAGTAGACAGACGCGACAAATAGTATTTTAATGATGTTATTGTAAATGTAAAGTCATTCTTACATCATCTTATGCATAAAAATGTGTAGCCAATACATTGTGGGAAGAAGTATTTAAATATTTTTCCAGTAAACATGTGAATATTACACTACAGCCTGACAACTACTGTATATTTATTTGTTTTTACTGTAGATAAGTCAGTACGGCTCTGTCCACACTAAGTGCTGGAACACCCTGGTACCTCTCAAGTGCACGGCGGTCGTGTTACCTGTCTATTTTCATTTCAATGCTCACCGGCTGCATATGAGGTGCATGCCAAGTGTTCCAGAGAAGCACATCACATTTATAAAATAGAACTGACATTTTTCACACACGTGAGATAAGGACTCATGGCAAAAAATAGACAGTGACTAACCCCACGCATTGTCAAATTAATAGGATATCATCCGTTTTTTTTACATAACTGACATCTTTTTCTATAGTTTCCAAATCGAGACCATGTCTGAATGTGACACAGAAAATGAAAAAATATCCAGTGCACAGTCTGCCCCTTTTCTCTCTATCTTTTCCTGAATTCCTGCAGCTCTCAGGTTGAATGAAAATTATGTGACCTCTTAAACTCTTTACTTGTTCTAAGGTGTTTTATTAATCTAACTGGTTTGCGCACGAGTGCAGTGCGACTGCCGGCACACACGGCATTAGTACCCGGTGTGTGTATACTATCGATATTTTGAAGATTTTTTACATTTGACTCTACATTTTGGCATCTCATTCATGCATAATCTGTGTCTTGGATAACAAAAATTAGTATTTTTAAAACACATTTCAAACTACAGGTGCAGTTGAAGTCAAAATTAGAGAGCTCTTATTTTCCACAAAGAAAGTGATAAAAATAGTTTATTTTACAAAATCTATGGACATAAGATGTGTTTTATTGTCTTATGGCATTGTGGTTATTGTTTATAGACTAATTTTTTGTCTTGTTTGTATCTCATTTCTGTGCTTTGCAAATAAAATTACCACTTTCAGGTTGAATCAGACCTTGTTGCAAGGTCTTTCATTATATTTTCTCCTTTTTCTGTCTTGTTTTCATCTTTTACTAAAAAAAAAATTAACCATCTGGTGTCTTTTGTGTCATTTCCTGGTTTTCATGTTTTTGTCTTGTTTTTATGTCACGCAGAACATCAGGTCATACACTTAAACCATTACTCAGTTAAAAAGTGATGGTTTGTGCTGTGCCTGAATGAACAGGTTAGTTTTCTGGGGGTTGATGATACAGTCGTCCCCCAGATAAGAAATTTTCTCTTTGATCCGAAGCAGCAGTAGCCGCACCATAACACGGCTAGCGGCTAACAGCCGTTAGCCTGAGTTAGCTTGGCTAACGGCTGTTAGCTTCGCCGAGACCTGGAAATGACTACTTGTTATCCAGTTCAAACTTCGTTGTCAGAGTCAAATTTTTTGCAGTTTTTTTCTTTGGTATTCAAATTTTTCGTTGTCAGAAGCGTTCGTTGTCCAGGATACCACTATTGAACTTTTTTCCTATAGTTCTGTTTTTATTTACAAATAAAATATATGTGTAAGTTATGCAAGTTTTTCCACATATGTTGATGTCTAGTTTGGTTTTGAGCCTGTTTTGTTTTGGGAGCTGAATGACTGAATTTCTACATCAAATGTAGAAATAGTAGAACTGTAGAAATGTAAAGTATATCAGGTAGGGGCGTTGACAAGTGGCGATGAACCTTTTACACAGCAGACATTTAGATTTGTTAAGGTATGAAAAACATAGATGTAACTGACATGATGAACAGTGATGAGCATTTAGGAGTGTGAGTGTCAGGGGCTTGTATATGCAGCCAGTACAGTGACACTCTTAATGTACTCAGTAACACCTGTGCTTTTGTCACATGTCTGCTGTGAAAAAGTCCATGAAGAACTCTGTGAACTTCAAGGATGTGTGCAATGTCTACTACTGTACATGTTCCTCTTATCATGGATATACATAATGGAGTGTCAACTGCAGACTCCAATGAAAACGCTGCACAAGCACAGGGGCTCATACATCAAGTGAATATGGCACAAAGTGCATATGTTATTCACAAACCCATGTGATCGAGCTTCATTCTTCTTGAGGCGAAGCTTAAAATCAAAAACAAAACTCAGTGGAAATTCTTGTGTTCTTACAAACAGGGACCCTGAAGATTCTTAGTCATGTTGTTTTATAGTCGCTAGGTCTCTTGATGTCCTTGCTGTGTGTTTGCTAATTGTGGACCAGTCCAGTATCTGTGTTGTTTGTTGTTCTCGCTCTACTCTTTTCTTTTGTCTCTCCTCTGTCCACTAACCCCAACCCGTCGAGGCAGATGGCCGCCTACCCTGAGCCGCTGGTTCTGCTGGAGGTTTTTCTCTTATGTTAAAATAAGTTTTTCCTCTCCCTTGTTGCCCTTGGCTTGCTCTCGGTGGTCCTGTTGGGTTTACTCTGTTTTTATATTTTGTAGATGACAGTTTGTTTGACATGGCTCACGGCACAGGTTGATGAAGTGATGAGCATTCGATGAAACTGATGTGGCAGCTTGTTGGAGACTATCATGAACATTCAGATTCAAATATAGAAACGTTCCTATTTGAGGCTCACTGGGCCCTATATTGGAAATCGAAAGCTAATCTAAAGTCAATAGTCTAAAGTCTGTGATCAATAGGGGCATGGCTGGGTCAGGTTTGATATCTTGCCTAGTTGACAATGTGCCATGCACCCAGCATGGAGCACATCAGATGGAGTTTATCTACTACATTATCAGCGGAGGTGATTTTTGCACAATATACAATGAACCAATTAGAGTTCTGTGAGAGCCATTCCCTTTAATTATTATTGCTTGATTATTGCAATTAGTACATACATTTTAATTTCAAAAAACTTTCAGCAACAACTGTAATGTTCTCATATTTATACAAATGTGTAAAACTGAATGTAGTGTGAAAGGCTTGCATACGTTCTGTTTTTTTTACTGATGAGAAGACAAAACAATAGCCTATAAACTCGGCCTGAATGTATTTCTTTTCTCATTTATGAATTTTATTAAAACAGAATAATGTGATTTATTCATCTCTCTTACCAAAGGCTGTTTACCAAACTAATACAAAGTTATATAAAAAGGCAGTAAAAATGCTCAAATTGATAAACCCACTTTTATCACAGTTCAGAGCCTAGGTTACAATAGTTTGTCCTTTTGAAATGTGGGTCCCTAGGAAACATTGCTCTAGTGCATGGTGCCACATCAAACTTACAAAACATCATTAAAGTGTTGGCCTTTGTTTCTGTCATCATTCACACCATTATTTGAGATATTCTGTATGCTTTGGGGCTTCGCCAGTCGCCAGCTAGACTCAACCGCAGCCTTTGTTTCACAAACAACACTTATTCTGATAGCAGCCTTTCTCATTAGTAGTTTAGTTAGTATAGAAGCATAAGTCTCTACAGGATGTCTTTAGATTCCAATGGAACATTTGGTTCATACTGGATTTGGACAGAGGGTTGCTCAAAGGATATAAAACTTAAAAGACCTTTGAATAATCTAAGCATCTTCTGTATTCATCACCTGATGTTCATCAAAACTACTTTCTCGGTTCAACAAAGAATCTCATCTTGTAAGACTGAAAGTGAATCCTAGGAACCTGAATGTCTCCTGACTTAATGTCGATATAACAGGATCATTGAATCTTAATCGAGTCATCAGTCCTGTGAAGAGTCACACCTCTAATAGAAAAACTTCATGCAAAGAGTTTCATGCAAACAGTAACTAGTAAAAATGTCCATTAATTTGCTAAAGCTGATAAAATGCCATTGCACTCTTTACTTGGCAGGAAAAGTTAAGTATTAATTACAGTTAATCAAGCTCTGCAGATGTGTAAAGGGTCAAAAAAACCGCACCCACTGACTCGATTCAGGGTAATGCTGGTGAGTTTAAAGTGCTGAGAGCCCTTTTGCTGAGGTTGAAATTTCTGAGTATTAGCAAGTTATTAAGTGCCCCTAATAGGAAAATCCTGCACTTGGAATGCAAACGAGGTGAGAGAGCATTTCGGTGACAATAAGAGCGGCACTCAGCCGCTCATGGGATAATAATGATGTGTTCAGTCATGCACAGGGTGAAACGGCCTCCTCGTCCTCGAGTACTGGTCTTACATGGACATGTCAAAAGTCCATCCTGAGTTTTCTTTAAGTGTCTAGTCATGAAATTGAATGCCCCAGGTCATAAAGACTTCGTATTTATTGGCCAACCACTAGGGAATTCGATTTGAAGCGGTAATGTGAGGTGTAAACCGGCTCCCGTGATGAAGACGGCCATTTAACGATCACTGCTGGCTCATCAAGGTTGGGTCATCTTTATTCATGTTTTTATTGATTCTCGGGGGATGATTTTGTAATTGTGAAAACATGCAGCGTCAGGGGCATTAATCACTTCCTTTTTACAGAAAACGGAAACTTAGCCATCAAGGTTTAGGGAAACCCCATTGTCATGCACTTTCCCCTTGTGATATTTTAAAGTGACCCTAAAATGTGTTTTGTGAGCTGTGCGTGGAATTGTTTCACTCATTTGTGATGAAACATGTCAGCACTGGCGACAACACACATAAAAATGAACAAACAGGTAAGAAGTCACTATTTTATACAAAAGATGAAAATGGCCCAGTGCAACACTACTTGTCTATAAAAGTGCCGTTCTACAGATTCCTTCAACCTCTGGTACAGGTAAGAAGAGAACAGACATACTAGCTTGACTGCTGTGAGGTTGTCAGCTGTGTTGACTGGCAGGTCACCTGTTATATCTGTCTGCTATAAATAATTGACTGCTAGCTCGTTTGCCAACATCTTAGACAGCATCTTTAAATGTTCTAAGCCTTGTCATCCATCATAAATTTTCATAAAAAAGAGGATTGAGCAGCTCACCTGCGAGTCAGCTGTATTCCACCAAACCACATGCATTTTTTCCCGTGGTGAACTGATGCTGTAGTATTGGTATATTTGGATGGAATTTTGCTTTGAATGCTAAATAACGCATAAAACCACCATAGGCATACCACAATGCAGGCTGCAGGAGCACTCCTTCGGTCATGGTGACTTCAACTGTTTCAAGAGCACTTCAGGGATTCAGTTCCCAGTGGAAAAGGACTGAATAACAGTGAGAATAAACAAAGGTCTGTCTTTGCTGGTAAAACTAGTGCAAAATCTTCCAGTGCTCCATATGGTTCTATATTGGTCTCTGTTTTCCTGATGTACCTGAGCTACTACTCGCTCAATCATGCTTGGAGACATTCAGACAATAATTGCCACACTCAGTTACTTTCCGACATTTCAGTTATTTAGAGGCGGCAGTTACTGTAGATGCAGAGCAAAGGGAAAGATACACTTTAAACGCAAATAACAAATCATGGTTCTGGTTCAGTATAGAGACATGTACTGTAGATTGAGTTAAGTATTGTCCAAGCCTGGACAAATATGGAAAAAAAACAGAAAGGAGAGTTTGGGGAAAGAATTCATGCTCTATTTGCAGCCAGGCGAGAATAACCACATGGCAAGTATTTAGCTATTTATACCAGCTCTAAGATAAATGTCCACAGAGTCAGGGTTGTGGGTGAATGGATCAGACACAGTACTTCCACAAAGGATTCTGTGTGACACTTCAATTTCTCACGTTTTATAAAACAAACTAAAAGAGCCTGGGTTGTTTTAATAGCTGAAATTGTAGGTTAGGACGGTTCAGTCACAGGCTGAGCTACTTTGACCTAACATTGAGTTAAATCATAATGTTCAAGAGTAGTGGGTTTGGAGATGTGAACTGAATCTGTCCTCTTTGCAGCTCATCATTTTTGACTGAGTTGAGTATTTCCAGGCTCATCTCCAAGCCAGAAGGTGGTTATTTGATCCCTAGTCAGCGGAGGGCATTTCTGTGTGGGGTTTTATATTCTCTCCGTATACGTGGGCCAAACAGACTTTCCCCTGCTGTTAAAAACATGTCAGGTTACAAAAATGACATGTGTGCTTTTGAGTAGAGAACATGCTGTGTCAAACCTAGTCTCAAATACTGTATTTGTCTCACAGTAGGACCGACGCTCTCCTCCCTTATGTTACCATTTTTATGTCCCACTTGCCATGTGAACATTTGAGCTGCATGCGATAACTTGAAAATTATTATTGTTTTGAAAAAGACTCATATCTTTTTCCTTTGCTTCTTCATGTTCATGTGTACCAAAAAAATTAACCCTTGTCTCAGCACTTTTTGCAAAGACACAGTCACTGGCCCTATTCAAATCTTACACGAACATCTGTCCTGACATATCTGGATAGAAGTAGCCTGCTGCAAGTGCATCTGTTCATAGCTAGCATTACAGGTGTGTCCTACTTGATGACATCTGACTTTTCCAGCTTGATATGTAAATAAACCAGCTCCTCTATAGCATTGGTTTTCCACCGGGGGTCTGTGGCAAGGGCTTCCTGGCCTTTGTTTCAATGGTATGAACCATCATGGAACAGTTCGTAGTATGGAAAAAGCCAGCAACAGCGGTGGAAATCAAACAAGATTCTGCTGCATACTGTTTGGATAATGTGTTAACTTCACAGGAAACAGTAAAACATAAGAGGAAAAGAGCAAGAAGGAAATAAAATTGGATTTATATTCACTGCTGACAAAGGAGGTGACAAGGTTGTGATGCACCACTCGCTCACTAACCTGCTCACTTGCCCCCATATACTGTATATATATAGGAACAGCAAAGATACTGCGCAGAACCCTCAAGCTCCCAGGCCTCTGGTAGAGGACCCGAGCTTGAGAGGATGAGACCACCCGCGGAGGGTGAGAAGTGAATTTTATATATATGCACTCACACACACATTGCACTCCCTCATTCACTGACACTGTGTGCCACTTTAGCTTCATATGTCCACATTCCTGAGTGGCCAGTGGCCCCAGGCAGTGACACAGGACGAAATGTGGTGAAAGTAAAAAGGGAGGTTGTTTAGTCCTTTGATCGCTCCATCTATGTCCCATTTTCATCATCCCCTTCCTTCTTCAACCTTTTCCTCTGTTGCATCTTCCTCCCCCCTACCAGCAAACTCTGCATGCGGTGCGGGATGTAGGGGGTAGCGGAATGCAGGAGGGAAACCTGGCTGGTCTTCTTTCTTCTTTTCCTTTCGGCTGTTCCTGCCACAGCGATCTGCCTTCATCTCACCCTGTCCTCTGCATCTTCTTCTCTCACACCAACTACCTTCATGTCCTCCACATCCATAAATCCCCTCCTTGGTCTTCCTCTAGACCTTCTGCCTGGCAGTTCCAACCTCAGCATCCTACTACTCTGTACATGTCCAAACCATCTCAATCTAGTCTCTCTGACTTTGTCTCCAAAACATCTTACATGTTCTGTCCCTCTGATGTCCTCATTCCTGATCCTATCCATCCTCG
>JAQQAE010013237.1:0-12833 GCA_029823295.1 Pseudamia nigra | reverse complement strand
GTGGAACATAAATCTGACTGTCATCAGCATAGCAGTGAAAAGCAATTCTGTGCTTCCTAAGAATGGAGCCAAGGGGGCGCAGGTAAAGGAAAAAAAGCAGAGGGCCCAGAATTGACCCCTGAGGGACCCCACATGACAGAGGAGCAGAGGAGGATTCCTTTCCTGAAATGCTGTGTTACTTTTATGCCAGATGTAACAGGACACACACCTTCCAAAAAGTTCAACTTTTGTCTTGTCAGTCAAAAGAGTATTTTCCCAAAATTCTTGAGGATCATCAAGATGTTTTCTGGCACAACTGAGATGAGCCTTTATGTTCTTTTTGTTCAGCAGTGGTTTTTATCATGGAACTCTGCTACACAGAGTCTTTCTTATGGTGGAGACCTGAAGTTCTTTGGATGTTGTTGTGGGGTCTTTTGTGAGCGAGTCATCACCGAGGTGTTGGGGTAATTATGGGAAGATCCTGGGAAGTTCCCCACTGGTCCATGTTTGTGGACAATGGCTCTCACTGTGATCAACGATCATAGACATCCAAAATAGGCCCCTATAGCCTGATGAATTCTGTGAACTAAGAAAGTGAGATTTTCTTCTGTTCAAAGACATACAGAAACTTGTACAGGAGATCCATGCAAAGTAGGCAAATTTGCATCTTTTTTATCATAATGATATTCAAAGGGACAGTGTATGGATGCAACCCTTGCAAGACTGTAACACAATCCAATTTTCTCTTTTGGAAAAATAGAGAACTCAGAAAGGCAGAAAAAAACCTATTTTGAAAGTTTGGTCTTTGTGGCATAAACTCTTTCAAACTTTCAACTGAATTAAACACTAATGTCTCAAATCATCTAAATCTGTGTTTTCTCAGGTCTTATCACCTTCTGCAATGACCCAAGTCCATCTTTATCAGATCTCAAATTGTTTTAATACATTGTGATCTCCCCATTTTGGTTCATTTCAGTGGCTCATTTCTGAACACAGTAAATAGAAAGTCTCAAACAAAAACCAACAAACAACCAACTCCCACACCTTTGCCATTGCCTTGCCAGTGAAAACAAGCTTTTTTAAAAAGGCTTAAACTCAGCTGTGTGAATATATTTGCAAGCATATATTTTCTAAAACATACAGCTATACTGATGTCTTCCAGTCTCCAAAGGAATAGGCGAGAAATCCCAGATAGCTTAAAAACAAAAAAGGGGGATCAAGACAAGCGATACGGCACCACATGCTTACGAGAGAGCGCTTCCTTCCCGTCTGCACATGCTCCCTTTTTAGTAATGCAAAGAGCATTACTGTCATAATCCTGTTTCTCATTATGTGCAATATTAGCTGTGTTTAATTTAGACTGAAAGACTTTTCCTAAATAAAAGGAGATGCTGCTAAAAATTCACACAACCAACAGCGCCGGTGTACCTGTAAGGGTGTATATAGTTTGGAGGAGCATGGTTAGATAAAGCGAACGTGTGTGATGTCTCTGCTGATTTTTCTCCTGGCTCATTAAAACTTGATGTACGTGAGCACTTGCTCTAAAAGCAGCAATGGCTCTTTGACAGAGCAGACCTCGATTCTGTCCATTAACGTAATGTGTTGAGTGATAGAAATAGTAAAGAGCAGGAAGGGGACAGAACTGAAGAAAGTTCAGAAAACTTTCATGCACTGCTTTAATTCACCTTTCATTGTAACTGAACCAGATAATCACATTTTGAAGGAAAACAAGTACAGTCCACAATATGTATTTTAACAACATTACAGGGAAATATATAACGTATATCTGCAAGCCACTGGCAACGTAATACGTTCAGATGGAATACATCTGCAACACTGACATATCCTAATTGTTTCCTGTACAATATGTGCTCCTGTCACTTCACGTATTTGAAGAGAGGACAAAATACAATCAAGCACTGTGATTTCCAGTTTGAGAGCTTATCATATGCCAAGGCACAACAGAGAAGGCAATGGGCAAAGCTTTCAGAAGTGGAAAGTTGTTTTTTTACAGGAACTGTCATTTTATCTACATTGGTATTCACCGTGACCAAGGCAACATCTTGTCAATTGTCACATTACACTGCAACAGAAGTGAATCTACATTTTGTCCCATAGTATTTCTGACTTAATATGTCGTCTCACATGGAAAAGTAATACATGACTTTAACCCCTACATCAAGCCTATGTTTCTGTATATACAGTGGGTGCATTTTTGTCCAACTGGTATACCTCACATTTACAATTTGTGTCTGAATATCCTGACGGAAGATGTAGAAAATTCTAGCAAATGGCATATATTGTCTAGGTTTCTGACATTTACATTTACAACTTTATTTCACCATTTCAAATGGTCCAGCTTGATGTACATGTTTTATATTTGTGTACTGGAAATTTTCTAGACAGGAAATCAAATTAAGTGAACATCAGCCATCATAACATCAGGCAAAAATAATGTATACATTCTTGAGAAATAAGGACATTTCCTGGCATATCTAAATAATAAATGGTACACACCAGTCAGTATGCTTCACATGCTTTCCACCTTTGCACTTTTATGGATTCATAGGGAATTCAGGTGGTTCTAAGAGAATGATTTAGGCTTCCGTCAATAATGAAGTCTCTGTAGGTGCTGCTCTACCTGCGTTCAGTTCTGATATGGACTGTTTATTTCCTGTGTGACAGAGGAAAGTAGAGTGCAATATTAAATGCGCAGTAAAACATCTGATGATTTGATAAAGACTGAATAATTTACAACACTGCGTCAGTGGAGTACAGATAGAAACACCAGAACAGAGATGATTTATAAAAAATGATAGAGATTGTGGGTTTTAAATTTTTAAAAAATGTTCTCAAAGTAGGGGCATAAATATGGATGAGTGTTTGCACGGTTTACTTTTATGAGGGCTCAGTAGAGATCCCTACCTCTTCCACTGAACAGGCCTGGATTGGAGAGTAATTCACCATGCATCAGTGTTAACTCCAGATATGTCTGCTAGTGTATTCAGAATAAATTCTATTTTGAGATGGTTTCAGATTGAATAGAAGTTTTATTTGATCAAAGAGAAGCAGGGAAAGACAAGATATCATGGGCTTAAATTGGCTTTATGGAGCATCCTTTTACAAACACTAGTCACTGTTTGTTCACCTTCATTGGCCACAGGGTGTGTTGATGCATACTGATAAGTGTGTATGTTCATATATGTGTGAATGTGTGTGTGCGTCCGGTCCCTGAGGCAAGCCACCGTCTATCTCAGACACCATATCTCATCTTATGCAGAAGGAGAACTGCTGTGACCAATCTAACACTGCCCAAGGTTCTGATGAATCTGTGTGAGTGTGTGTGTCATGGAGGTGTGCGCCACTGTGTGTTGGCGACCATCTGGCCCTGCTACTGCCCTTTCTTTCTGTAGCAGCTCCCGACCTGTGCAGCGATGAACCTGGCCTGGCTATTTCTAATGGCTCACAGCCACTCCAGATGGGATAGATGAGGAGAAGAAAAATACTAAAAAACTCGCTTCTCTGATTGAAAGACAAAAATAGGGAGCTTCACATCATCACCCAAACCAATCCCTGTTCCTCTTAGCTATAATGGAACTGGTCAGGAGAGAGAGGAGGAGGTGGGAGAAGGAGTGATTGAATCGTAGCATGGCATCAGATGAACCCAGCATGGCGCTGAAGTAATTGCACATTTTTTTCTCCTTTGGTGCTTCTGCTCACACATAAAAGTCTCATTTTGAACAAGAGGAAATGTACTGCCTGTCAGCAGATTGATGAGTGTAACATGGCCTTGAGAGTCTTGAATTAGACCCCACCCCTTGTGGGTGCAAAATATACTGGCCTCATGCCGTGCAAGTCCAACTAAGAATATGCACTCAATGACCATTCACTGGCACATATGAGTAGCCCATATATTAGCTTGAAAGTCTAAGAAGAGAGGTCTTGCATTCTGTATACTGTACCTTGAGGGAAAATTCTTGGGAGTTTGAGCAGTAGAAATAAAAATCATTTTAGCTTAGTATGATTGAGGTGAATTTCATGTACTGTATTATCAAAACTCAATCACTGACAAAGCAGCTAAAATTACATACTGTATAAGAAACTGAGATAACCAACGTCATGACACCTATTGAATTCTATTTTAAAGATTCAAATTTGAGTTAAATGTAAACGATATTTTTGAAAGCGGGGCATTGTCTGTGCTCGTCATGTTTAAATGTATTTTGTACAGTCAGTATGTAAAATATACATGTAGTTTCAGTGATACTTTGGTGCAATTCATAGTATTAATGCTTACTTTGAAGTGTACAAATTTATATGTAAATGAAGACGGCATATTTCCATATGGTCAGCATCTACTGGCCATCGGTTTCTTTATGTTTTCAGAAACTGCAGTTCTTGCCTCACACTTGTGCAGCAAAACATTTTTGAAAACGTGGAACTCACGTGTGTGTTGAGCAATAGTCCATGAGAAGCACCAACCAGTCCAGTCTCTTTTAATTAAATGTCACCTTTTATTTGACAAGCCACACATCTCATGCAAGCTTTCAGTGCTGGGTCAACGTGGAGTAGATTCCTGAGAGAAGGAAGGAGAAAGTTGATGCGGTGGAAGGGGAAGCATTGAGAATGGGGGTGAGAAATCAAAAGTGAATTTCGGATCAGGTCAATTTCCTGAGGCTGACAACTTACAATTCCTGCCTAAGTACATGCCCAGTGTTAGTCAACCTGCAATGTCCTTCTCTGTCCCAGTCTCATTTCTTTCTTTTATTCGTTTCTTAGAGTCCATCCTTTTTGTATAATGTATTTCTTCCTTTGGAAGAAAATCCTCTTTTTTTTATTGTGACCGCTTTACATTAACCTACATTTTATTGTTTGTCATAAGTCAAATTCTACAACAAAGTAATTTGTGTCACCACTTCCTCTGTACTTGAGCTTTAACCACAACTAATGGGCTACATTAGACTAACTAACTAACCTCAAATGCATGCATATGTATTATATACTGTTTGTGCATGCATTTCCTGTTGAAGGTAGACTATACACTCACTTAAGGATGCTGCAATGTGTTTATAGAAAAGTCCTGGCATTTAACAGAAATAGTATGCACTGCAACTACAACATTGATTTTCCCTTTTTCTCAGGAGACAGTTTTGCAACTATCACAGTTAATTAAACCCAATTCTACTCCTCCATATCTAAAAATCTCAAGTGCTTTGCAATCTTTCTCTAATCAAGCTTAAACATTTGATGAAATGGACGGGTGTTTGCTCTTTCCTAAGAATTAATAAACACATCTGCTGAGATAAAGGAAAATACAGTATGTTAAACTGATAAACTTCCCCAGTTGTTTTTTTCTCTGTCTTCATGCTCTTGGTAATAACCAGCTCGCTTAAATTTTTGCAGTGTAGAGACAGGAGACAGCTGTGGGAGATGAGAACTGTCTGACACCAGTGGGAAATGTCACAGCTAATACGCATCACATGTGGAGGGGCTCACACAGGATGCCTTGTTTCCTACAAGCAGTAAGTCTGTGGGTGTGAGACGTGAGCTCACTTATAATGAAACTCCATGTGTGCGGCATGTGTTTAGTGTGTCTGCAGTTGCATTCAGTGCTTCAGAGTTATTCAATACACAGTACATTTGTTTATACTGTATATCAAGCGAGGCACACAGATCAATAAACACTGGAGGTATATCTGAAACCCGTAAAATGTCTCAGTAGTAGTGAACTAGAGACAAGAAAAACATTTAAATATGTCCATTCATGTGATTTAGTACAGTATGTTCCAGAAGGTTTGGGGATTTAAGAAGACATATTTTTACAGACACTGGATCTCACATTTCCTGTAACATGAGCTGCAACTTTCCCATATCCAAGGATACTGTAAATGCCTCAGACTGTGCATAGTAGGGCTGCAGCTCATTGTTGATTCATACCAAAATGTTTCCTATTGCCCAAGATCAGAGGTGGGCAACTCCAGGCCTTGAGGGCCAGTGTCCTGCTTGTTTTCCAATTGCCCCTTCCGTACCCATTGTCTCTGCTCCACCCATTGTATCTTGCAGCTTTTGACTGACTGAACACACGTGATCCATGTAATCAACAGTGGGTAGGACAGAGACAGTTGGAAAACAAGCAGGACACCGGCCCTCGTTGCCCACGCCTGCCCAAGATGATGTGCTCAAATAGTGTGGCATTTGGCCCACAAACTGAAACTATTCAGATATGTGAACACTGAATTAGAGAATGTTTATTTCTTAAAAAAATACAGTGAAATGAATATTTTATCAAAATTGTTGCAGGTTAATTTAGTAGTGAAGCTTGAGGGCATGCTTCCAATAACAAGAAAATTAATCTTGATAAGTGTAGGAAAGCACTGAAGTAAATCCTTTATGCTACCTATTTTTGGGGGGATTAAGTAACAATTTTTTCTTGTAATGCTTGTTATGTGTATCAACTGGATTGATATCTGAAATGTTCACAGTATTTTCTATGCTTCTTACAACTCAGACTAACATTTTAACATGTGTTTATTATCAAAGCCTTAAAATAATTAAAGTAAAACTGCAGGCTTAGACATATATGGTTGTTTTCATGTGGTTTGGTGATGGTAACAGCGAATAACTGGCCAATATTGCATTTTTAAGAGCTATTAACAGTATGTACATATGTACATGTGCACACTGTTGCCCATAAAGTTCCTCTTTTTTATTTGCATTCATGTATACACATCAGAATTTAAAAAAAGAGATTGGAAGAGACTGATTAATAAAGTTTTTGGAAGATACATGTATCAACTTTATCAAGAATAAATTACATTGTCACAATCATTTCATGAGAAAAGGTAAAAAAATCGCAACTTTATGGGCAACAGTGTGTGTATGATTAATCCCATGTACGTCAGTAATCAGCCTTAGTCTTCATACATCTATATTGCACTGCTCTTATTATCTCTGCCAAGAATGTTATGTTTTTGTTCCGTTTGTTTGTTCCTCTGTTTGTTAAAAGAATAACTCAAAAAGTTATGCATGGTTTTGATGAAATTTTCCACATAAGTTGGACATGGTTTAGGGACCCACCAATTAGATTTTGGGAGTGATCCAGATCACCACCTGGATCCAGGAATTTTTTTGAAGGATTCTTAATCATTGCGAGACAGGGCCAATTTCAGCATTTTTGCATGTAACGCCACACTGAATCTCCAGGGTCAATTCAAATGAATACGTGCAAAATTCACAACAGGTTCTACAATATTACATAAATTTATTCAGATCCAGCAATGTTCCGGATACTGTGACCCAAAACAGCTAAATTTAGTTGGCACCGTAAGGTAACAAATAAAGGTACAGACATGCTATTAACACCAAACTGTAGCTGAGACGCATTAGAACGGATTTGATGCGTCTTCAGTCGTTATGGAACTGTATGTTGGAGAAAATCACCATTATAGAAATATGTATTTTTGTGAATATTAAACTACTAATAATATGAATGTGATTCCAAATGCTATGGGTATGTTTTCATGGTCAAGGAATCCAATAATGTAGATAAAATACATATAGGGCTATAATTGTTGGGTGTAAATCACATTATGGGGGGAAAATGAGCTGCTTTGAGGAGGTCTGTGCTCTCTGAGTGCTTTCTAGTTTTACTCTGTATTTGCCTCTGTCAGGCACTGGTCTGACCTTGATGGCAAATTTCCTTGTTCAGTGACAATAAAGACTCTATCTCGTGTTAACTCCTGGCTACACCTGCCATTGTATTTTATTGTAACAGTAAAACTAGACAAGTTGCTATGCCATAATATTATTTTGGATACATCTATTAATCCTCATAAAGTGTAGGCTGAATACAGTTTTGGGTTAGTTCTGCAACCATGCCTTACCTTGTCAACGCTACACCAGTCACAGTTAGGACTCATGAACCATTGATTTCAAGACAATATCATTTAATATTGTTACTATGATGAACACAGTGCCTGACTGCAACCGACATACACCACAACAGTGTCTGAGCAAATATTTAGAAATCAGTACATATTGCCTACAGCAAAGCCAACAGTTAACTACATGGCGAGGTGCAACTTCTGTATACCTTTGCATACTTTGTATTCCTCTTCAGTAATTTTTTTGGGATTATTTTGTTGTTACATGGGAATATTAAACACAACCCCCACAAACAGCTGTAACAGCATGTTAAACTAAAATGCCTCATTTTAGTTCGTCAAGGTTCTCAGTCATCCAAGTCATCGTTTTCGGCATGATGGTTCCAGCACCTGAACGGTCTTGTTTTCTTAAACAGACCAGTTCAGTTCTTAATGAGGCTAAAATGCCTTAATAAAGGTATGCTTTTTAGCATTTTTGCAGTGGAATCTAAACCCTGACCTTTCAAAAATAACCTTGGTCCAAAGTTTTAATGCAGCGGCTTCCTTATGCTGCGCCTGTACACAAACACACACCCAGTGCCACACACTGTGTTTGCCTTCAGTGACACCAACCCCTAATTATGGAGTTACAGAGTGTACTGGGGTGCATGAGGCACGAGTGGAAAAACAAGTTCAGCAGAAAGCACACATACATACACACAGCAGCTTGCCTGTTGGATTATTCTAGAAAACCTTCTGACATTTTTCATGAGATTTTCTTTTTTTCTCATCATTATGTGGGAATGTGGACTACCCAGAGCATCGAATCTGTTCAAATGACCAAATTTAAAAGATACACATAGGCATATTCACACTGTGCATGATCAAACACATGATAACTTCGCCTTTCAAAAAAATACATAGATAAATTGTTAATCTAGTCCGCCTGCATTTTTTTCAATTTATTTTAGTTCTCTTACTATGGAAATGAGCAAAGAGACAGACATGCAAGGGTGTCACAATACTAAGAATCCTCTATATTTGTTCTCTTTGTTACATGCACACATGCTGATATGACAATTTAATGAAATAGCAAATTAAACATACAGAAAGTGAACAAGAAGACACAGACAAAGGCAGCTGTAGAGGGGAGACAGTATTTGATTCTGTCTATAGTGAAGAAAATGTCCATCGTTTCTTGTAAAGCGCGTCCTTCAACCAGCTAGACTGGCAGGCAAGCAGAGACGGACACATAGCTGCTTTTCCTCCTCACCACAGTTGCAGCACAGCTGGAGATCATGACAAGTTGAAAAATAGAATAACAGGGAAGAGAAGCATTGTCTGTTCTCACACCAGCTGCCTAGATGATGAATTTAGTATTAAATTGAATCTCTCATTATCTGGTTTAACCACGTGTGCCACCAAGTCCTCTGTGCTGCCACAGGACTTTAATTTTGTTATCTGCCCGTGTTGAAGATGGATGTCAAAAGCATCACTTAAATTTGTACAGTTGTGCTCATAAGTTGGCAGATTTTGTGATTTTTTTTTTGGCCTTTTTTCAGAGAACATGAATGACAAGAAAAGTTTTCTTTCACTCATGGTTAGAGGCTGGGTAAAGCCATTTATTATTGAAAAATTGTGTTTGCTCTTTTTAAATCAAAAGTTTACATACCCTGGAAGCTTTGGCCTGATAGCATACACAGAAGTTGACACACATGGGTTTGAAAAGTAACCATCCTCACAGGTGATATGTTTGCTAGTAAACAGTGTGTGTATAAAAAGTCATCCAAATTCTGCCAGGGTATGTAAATTTCTGAGCACAACTGTGTGTAATTTGCTAAACTCCGCTTCACAGAATTTACAGTTGCAAAAATAGATCCACTACATCTCTTATTGTGAAACTTTGTATACTCCTGAGCCCCAGGAAAGTCTTCAGGAGTTACAAAGGCAGGAGTAGGCAGACTGCCAGAGGCATGATGAACAAATGGTCAGGGTCAGGTCAACACATAAAACTACTAGGATCACTGTGCCGTAAAGTCAGTGACTGGGAAGAGTCTCTTCAGTCTCATTAGTCTCTTTCATGGGATTGTCAATGCCTTCGGACTGTTTCACACTACACAAGATGGTGTCTCACACTGACTTCACTTAGACTCTGAGACATCTGTTAAAATCAAATATATTCACTGACAGTTTAAAACTGCTAATACAATTAATTCTGTTTTGTAGACTAATGAAGCATAATTCTGTTTTTCTCCACGCACTGTCAAGACCTGTAGTGTGTCTGCATATTTGTTTGCATCTTAAAATATTGTTTGCTATCAGTTGTTTCTCAAATTGCCACATTAACCAGGCAAATGAAAAAATACAGTAGTGTTTGCTAATCAGAGCTAGCGTTAGCTGTGCATTTGACTTGACTGGCTACTGGTCAATTCAAACTGTTAAAACCTGAAACAACAAAGGCTGAGGCATTCAGTGTTAGCATCTTTCACGACAACTATGAGAAACAGTAACTTGTAGCTGAAAAATCTAGAGATTGGAAAATTACCCAACATGTGTTAATTGTGGAATGTGGCTTTCTCCTGCACACATCAACTGTACAGCGTCAACCTCTGACTCTCCAATCCAAATGACTTAAATGATCTGGGTTTGAGAGAAAAAGCCAAAAAGACACATTCAAATAATAGTAATTGACAGTCCTCTTCTCTTTGTTTTTCCCTTTGTCTCAATCTCCTCCGCCCTGTGCCTCGCTCTGTGCTATCATAAATCTTATTAAAGCTCAGTGAGAGGGCAGCGATCAGCATGCTATCCACACACAACTAGATGAAATCCTCCCTCCTGCATGGAGTGTGTGTGTGGCTGTATATCTATTTGTATTGTGAAAAAAGCTGGTGGGGTGTAAATGGTGTCACTGACATGCTGCTGGGCCATGTGTCGATGTGTTGTAATTGTGTCCAGTCGAGTGGAACGCATACACAACACGTTCACACACAAACACATTCTGGGTGATGCCATGGGTGCCTGGGTCCAGAGTGAAGATGATAACAATACGTATAGGCTGTACGGTACCAAATGTGTGTGTGGTATGTACGTACAGTGGGTACAGTATGTGTGTGAGTGACATTTCATACTACAGATGGAGCTAAAGGTAAGTCTTTCATTTCATCATATGGTTCCATGTCTGTGATTCTCTGTTGTCCAGATGCCCTTGAACGTCTCCTGTGTCACATCCACACCTGACAATCAGACAGTAATCATAGCACTTGCAGCCTCTTATTGAATATATCTGAATTAACCTGACTCCTAGTGTATGTTTTTGGTTGCGGGAGGAAGCCTGAGTACCTGCACAGAACCCAAGCAGATACAGAAAGAACATGCAGGAAGGCCGCACCGTCCAGCATTGGGTTCAAACCCAGGAACTTCTTACTGTGAGGCTGCCCAGTGCACCACTGTGTCGCTGCATGTGTCCATCATATTAATATATACATAAAATTGTTGCAGTACCTACACTTCTACATGGTCATGTGTCTTCAACACGCGGTGCGCCTCTGAGATATCAAAGTCCAGGTTTTTGTTAGTCACTGGCATAGCTGTGTTTTTGTGTAGAAGACAGAAATGCGCCACCTGCAGGTCTAATTTTGATATCAACACACCCTCGGTGGTGCACAGCGTGTTGTTATCTCAGAGGCATGGGCTTGTGGCGGAAAGCAGACATTTTTGCTGAGCCAACAATGTGCTGGATGGAAGACAGGGCCCTTTAACTTATTTAAGTTTCACTCAGGACCAAAAATCACGCTTTAAACTTAAAACTACTCAAATCGGACATTTATTGCATCAGTACTGATCGATGATGAACATGTTTATCATCTCTAGCATGTACTGTGTGAATGCAAAGTAAAACACTCCATTAACTTCCAGTTCTTAATAATTGATACACTGTGATGCAGAATTCTGTTGATGGCAGGATATCAGAGTTGTATTGTTCAGCAACACGTTGACACGGCAGGCCACTTATTTTCCTGTAATTAACAACCTGACAATGAAATTCATCGAGCTGGTTACACTTCTCAGTGTGGTTATTCTGTGCCATTGGCACCCGACAATTAAATTAGAGGCTGCGTGTCATTGCTTCAAATGGAAATGACGACAGAGTTCAAATTTAGAATAACTCATCACTGTGTTAATGAAAATGAATGAGCAACTAAGTGTTGAATGGCTGCAGTCACCATCAACATGCAAAGAACATAAAAAGCTCTATTACAGCAGCATTAGCCCATTTTGCATGCTAATTACTTCCAATATGTGACAAAGGGCCAAGAGAGACTGGGGTTTTAACTGTCCTTCTGACAAGCAATGTCACCACATGTAAAAATAGTCATACCAATGGCTTAAAAAGCCAGCATGTGGTAGATTTTTTATAAAATCTTCCTAATTTCACAAAATGTTAGTTCAAAACCCAAAAAGGAAATCTGCCATCTTCTTGGGATCCAAACTTCCATGTCATGGCATTTTTTTAACGTTTTTACTAGTTTAATGTGAAGGAAAATAAGATGTATGAGAGGACCCCATGAGAAGAACAAAAAAAGCACAAAATAATAATAATAATAATATTAATAATAAAAATCAGATTTTTTCTGCAGTGTGAACGTAGCCTTTGAGTACTTCTAGCTGTGGTTTATTGTGTTATTACTTGTGTTATGTCTTGTGTTTTTAGATTGAATTTATCTCTGTTATACAGCACTTTGTTTCACCTGTGCTTGTTTTTCAAAGGTACATTACAAGTAAAACTGATTGTTAATTATCAATAAATTAGCCAAAGATGAATAAAATAATCAAAAAAAATGAACACACAATGAAGAGAAGAATCTATAAGTTGGATGAACTGGAAGGAAACAATCCACAGAATGAAGACAAAAATAGCAAATTACCGTATTTTCCGCACTATAAGGCGCACCGGATTATAAGGCGCACCATCCAAAAATGTCACATTTTTAA
>JAQQAE010013236.1:0-12833 GCA_029823295.1 Pseudamia nigra | reverse complement strand
CCACGCCCTAGCCAATCAGAGGCCTGCAGTCTGTGTACGTCACGTTTTCTACTCGACTCAGCTCGCTTGGAACCCCGACCAAGCAGGTACTAAAAAAGTACCTGGTACCAGGTACTAATGAAAACGCTCCCAAAGCGAGCTGAGTCAAGCTGAACAGGCACTAATGGAAAAACGGCATCAGCCTTGTCTCTGTCCACTGCAGGCCGTAGTGAGCCACATAGCTTTCACTTTGTGACCATTAGAGGGAGTAATGAGTCGTGAAACCTCCACTCTGTCCACTACAGAAAGTAGTGACAATTTGCATCGTGTTCATAGCACTCACACAACTTTCCATTACCAAATCGGTTTTATGTTACAGATGTAGTGGAAGTGATGGATTTTCAAAAAGAACTCAGTAGTCTTTCAGACTTTTCTCTGCAGAAAAGCATAGCCTTTCTTAACCTTAATAATGGATGAACAGGGCCATAATGAACAAACCAAATGCCTGAGAAAGATGCACTCAAATGGAATGTAGCCATGACAAATTCAAGTAATCAAACTTGTGCATTTTCTGCCATAGCAAGTTAAAGTGTGCATTGTCTACAATGTAAAAAAAATGCCATTGTATGAGTTAACAGTTGCATAAGCGTCACAGGATGAGAGATGTTCCCCTACATTATCCGACATGATGATGGACTGCGTCAGACTGTGTGCTGTATGTCTGAGTGACAGCACTGCAGCACTTTATGAAATGCCATTCAGTAGTGGCTAATGAATAAGCCATTGTATGCATATGGCTCATCTTTCCCTCCGACGGTGCTGTTTGTTATTCAATGTGGGGGTTAAGACAATATCACAAATGAATATTGAATATGCATACATCTCTGAAGATACAGAAGAAATAAAGGCAGTGAGATGAGTTTTCCACGCCAAAGCTTGGGGTTGGTGATGATTAAAATGTGTGTAATTCCCGGTGGAGTATATTGCAATTATTTGTTTGTAAGGATAAGTCATAAACTTCAAAAATGAAACTCACCCTAATGAAGAAAAATTGCTGCGGCAACAAAAGGCAGGATTAGAGAATTTTTCTCTGCTTTAATTGTACAATTCATAAGAAGTTCATACACATTTTAGAGCTTCTTTTGAGAAATCCTGTTATTTTCATTTTCTTATTTCTTTTTATTAAGCCCTCATATGTATTATGCCCATTCTCCACTTATTAGTTCAAGAGTAAGACTTGAAACAAAGCTGGTTTTGAGCTAAAACATGTACATCTCATTTAAACTTTAAGAAGTAGTGCCTCTGGAGTTTTCACTTCCGACAAACCAATCCGAATCCAAGCCTCTGCAATATGCAATCCACTCTAAATTACACCTGCCAGAGCCAAGAAACATCTACCTAGGAAAAGTGTGTGCACAGCAATGAATATCCTCTCTTCACTTTTTTTTTTTTTCCTGGAGCACAGATGTGCTTTTTTGGCAGCCACACTCTTCACTGCATCTGCCTGTACCTCAGTGCTCAAGGATTAACTGGGACAACTGAGAATAATTAACCATGCAAAAACCCACTCTGACTCCTCATCCACCTGCCTAACAGGATAGATAAATAAGTTGATGACCCTGGCTTACATTAATATTCAAGCGTTTTCACAAGGCAGCTGTAAACACTTTCTCTCCATTTTTCAAAGACTTTGCTGTTCTTCGAGTCATGACATGCCACGCACGCTCACATTATCTGCGGCATACGAAACACGTGGGTGGAAACCTTCAACGGAAGCCATGGGTGTCATGTAATAAGTAGTATATGTTACCAGCCCACATTTCCCAAAACAAACCCAACTTTTCCAAGCTAGTCAACAGAAACATTGTTGACACTGGGCATTGACGTTGGAGTAGGACTAGTACAAGTGAAGTGAAAATGTACACTAATAATCTTACCCTAAAAGTAACATGTCATACTCACTGGTGGCAGTTAGGAAGGAAAACAATGGTTCTACCACAAGTAATGTAAAAGAGGACTTTAAAAAAAAAGGTGTACATCAGCGGTTCCCAAACTTTTTTTCTGAGCACCCAATTTGTCAAGACTCAAATCACTGATCTATAAATCATGAGAAGGGGTGAATTTGTGAACAAAGGAACATTCTTGACCATTTTAACTGATATTTTATAATATTATGAGGTTTAGATTATTATCTACAGTGGGTACATGGTGCGTTTTGAAGAGATACAGGCTAAAGAAATCAATACATATAAACACTTTCATACTAAATAGCTCCATTTAGACAAAGGCAGCTGGCTCTCATTCATTATCAAGAGTATTATAATCACAATACAAATATTCAGTAACTAAAACATGGCTCTTGTTTGCTTGAAATGCAAATTTATTTTGGGACCCAAATACATTCTCCCACAAACTACCTGTGGGTCCTAACCCTGTGTTTGGGAGTATGTCATTCAGATTGCATACTGTATGTTGTTAGAGTAACTCTTGACTGCCTTGATTGTCAGGTCCGTATGACACCTTCCTCATTCAATTCAGGTAATTCAATTGTATTTGTATCACAACAATCATAATCTAAGATTATATTTAGGCACTTATCAGCTCTGTCTGGGTTTTGGAGAATCTCTTTGAGTAAATCACAATTGTTACTGCTAGAGACATGGGTAGACCCTTATAAAAGAAGTCCATTTATAGATTTTGAAAAGCCAGTGTACACTTTGTATGTTCCTAGTCTCACCGATGACCACAAGCCACAAGGTAGTGACCAAAAGAACTAGACCTTGGATACAGAAGGTGGAAATGATTTTCCTCCGCAGGGTGTCTGGGATCCCTTTACAGATACAGAAATAGGATCATAAACAACCAACCAGGAGGAGCACAGATTACAGCCACTACTCCTCCATATCCAGAAGAGCAACTTGAGGTGGGTTGGACATCAGGCCTGGACGTCCTCTGGACATCCATCTCAGCAGGGAGCTGAGGTGTTTCGGGAAAGTCAAACTGGGAGGACGCCCTCAGGCAGACCCAGGACATGTTGGAAGTGTTACATCTGTGTAAGAGCTTGGGAACACCTTAGGACAAGGGTAGGCAAATCCAGGCATCAAGAGCTGCTGTCCTGCAGGTTTTCCAACTGCCCCTGCTCTACCCACTGTTGATTACCTGGATCCGGTGTGTTCAGTTAGCCAGAAGCTGATAAAGATACAGTGGGTGGGGAAGAGGCAGTTGGAAAACCTGCAGGACACCGGCTCTCAAGGCCTTTATTTGCCTTAGGAGAAAGGTTTATCTGCTTTGGTTGGTTGATTTTTGGTCTGGCTGGCTGGATGCATATTTACTTTTCCATGCTAGTGGTATCCCCAGACCCACGCCTTTGTCCAAATACATTCACTTCTTTTAAGTGGCACTATGTAGGAATTGATAATGTTACGTTGCGCTATTGGTGGTGATTGGTGCTCCTACAGGCTATGGTGGAATAGAAATTTGCCCAATCACTGGCTGATGTACCACTGGAAAGATTTTGAAAACATAATTTTATGGTGGAAAGCCAGCTTTGTGCTGTTTTTCAACAACTTTTCACATTGTGATCCACATCTTCCAATAGTCATCAAGTTGACACCAACTTCTACAGAACCAAAACCAGGGAAATGTGTTTGTTTTATTAACCAGTAAATATCACAATGTAACTAAAGAAAAAAAAAAAAATCACCATTGCACTCAACTACAGAGCCCTAAAAAATTAATAATAAAAAACATAACACTACAAACATAGCATCCACAATATGAACAAAACAATCAAAACTAGAAAATTTGCAATCTCTGAAGAGATTGCTAGGGATTGCTGACTCAACATAGTGGAAGTTGCTGAAAAAGTTTCAGAGTTAAACTTGTAGAGATTTGAAGTATTATGAAATGTATGATGAACTATACTGTTCAGTGGAGTAGTGATCAAAAGGGGCATCCAAGGATGAAGGAAGATGAAAGGAAACACCATGGCACACTGTACTGTCGTTGCCATGGCCACCACACAAAACTGTGGGAGGAGATGTGGTCCAAAAGTTGTACAGAATAATAATAAAGAGTGAGAAGGACAATGAACAAAAATGAACAAAACAGTCCACAAATTAATGGAAATTATCAACAAAATAAAAAAATAGCCTATTCTCGACAATGTGCAAAAATTAAAAAGTAATAAAACTGACAAAATGATCAGAAAATGAAAAAAAGCTAAGCAAGTAATTGACCAAATTGACCATAATAATAAACTAAATGAGTGACAAAGTAACAGACTTCACGACCCACCAGTTGACGATCGTTTCATGACCAATTGATTCTTAGAAATTTTGTGTCATACTGTGGACGTTTTAAAGAATACTTGTAATGTAGTACCAATGTATGCTAACATTCAATGAATAAATGGGATTGATTACAGGTTTGGCCAATTTGAATAAGAAAAAACAAATATATATATATTCATATTTGTCTCATAATTTCTGTATGAAAATGTCTCAGATGCATCATGCTCAACAGTTATAATGACAATGTGATGGCTCATGAACAGCCAAAGCAAAACAGCCGTGTTTTAGGCTGAAATTAGACATATCTTTATTTTGTAAAAACTTACAATAGCAAACTTTTATTCTAGGTTTGACTTTTCTCACCTCCTTCCCAAACAGACAACTCACACTCCGAGATGAAACTGGAAGTGCTGACGGAGGCTCTAATTTGCAGAATGACATGAAATCCTGGCTCACTCTCACACATTCTGTTTCCATCAATCAGTATTGGATGAAACTGAGCTAAAACGACAAGGCTGAATACAAATGACTGGATCGAGACTCTGGAGATGGAAAAGATCTACTTGAGCTCAGAGAAGAACCACAAAGGAATCCGGGAGCACTGACAAATTTTCAAGTTTCTTTTGAACTTTATCTCGCATGTGTAATCAATGGGAGGTTTCACAGACTCAAAGCAACACTTTCATTTCAGCAGGAATGGGCGGGAAAACACTCGAGGTGGGCAACGATTGGCTGGAAGGGCATATCAGGCGGTGCACTTCTGCCACATGAATCGGATGCTGTTAAGAGGATTAAAGATTTCGACATATTTGTGGTGCAAATGGAATCACTGAAACGACAGTTCACAGACATTTGTGGAGGCTTACGTTACATGGCGGGGGTAATAGGATCATGTTAAGGGTATAAATTGTCATTTAAGTTCAGCTGTTTATGGAAGTGTGAAAGAAGTGAAAGCTGGTTGTCTGGTGGTTAGAGCTTTTTCTCTTAAGCAAAAGGTCAATGGATCGATCAGCACAAAGCAGGTGTCCATCCGTGACAGCATCCTTGAGTTAGAAAGACACCTAGCAGAAAGTGACTCCGCCACTCCTTAGACTGAGGCAGGTGGAATAGAATGACTGAGAAGAGAATAAATGAATGTCAATGAGCAGGGACTAGGTTTGTGGTAAAAGATTTGCATTGTCTTTCCACGATAGATGCCCCTGACGTTCAGTAAGATTCCTCTTATGTTATGAAATGTTAAAAGTTGTATGTTGTAGTTATAACAAATATGATCAATTTTGATTTACTCTTGCTTGCATACTTTCTCTAGGGACATGCTAAATATTTTCAACACAAAATACAGTACAAACGCTTAACAGAAACAGTTTAGCAGAACTAATCCCTGTTTGGTATGGGGTTGAAAAGAGTAATCTGAGTTGAAAAAGATCACAAAGACAAAATGTAATAGTAAAAAGCCTTTTTGTACTCTTCTTCAACCAATGAGAATCAATAAGAGAATCATTAATGAATTGAATCGATAAGCAGGATCGATAATGGAACTGGAATGGCTAAATTCTTATAAATTCCCATCCCTAACCATAACAGTCTACAGTAAGTGCTAGGGAGTTTTTGGTTTCATGGCTTGATTTATGTTTGTAAATTAAAACCTAATAGATCAATAGAGTGACTTAAATGCTCCCAATGACAACCTTGGCAAAGGTTTAAAATATGTGTAAAGGTTGCTTTATTTTTGGGTCACATGGCTGAACCTTGCCACAATTGATTCGGTAGTCATAAGTCACAAGGTGATGCTGATTCAACAGGGGGTTGTGCACAAGAGGGGCAACTGTTTACCTGGCAATGTGGCTTTACATGGCACGATGCATTTTGGGCACTTTTACTTTTACCAAACACATCTGTTGACCTGTCAAATGCATTAAGATTCTTTTTACAAACTGAAAAGTTCTATATGCACTTTGTATTTTATTTGCATTTTTCATGATGTTTTGTTTCACACTGTTTCTGTGGCAAGTTTCAGGACATTCCCCGTCCGAGTTTACTGGGCACTCAAAGAATTGGGGGGTGGTGTGGATAGGGCGATCGGTGCCATCTGTCTGCGTTGTAAACCAAAAACAAATGAAGCTAGGTTTCACTAAACTTAGCATGCAGTTTCACCTTGGGACTTGCATTTGTGACTATGTTTTTGGAGAAAAAAAAGTCACAGAGTCATAAAAGTTCAAATCAGTTTTAAGCAACTTCGAGATCAAAGCTACAGCCATCGCATTTAAATACATGGGGTTTGGTGTTGATCTCAAGTGCAGTGTAGCAGATTAAGCTAATACTGTATGTGAAAGCATCTAGTGTGCATCTTTACACACAAGGCACCCGTTAGTAAATGTCCAGAAACAAAAGGTGCATCTTTGACAACACAGTCATCCTGGGTGGCAGGTTGGATGCACTTCAACAATGCATGACAAAAGACAAACGTGGAAAGTGACAAGATGTAGAAAGCTATTTAAACAGTAACACTATAGAATATATTATGCAGTAGCCTTTGTTCTGGGCCTCTAATGAGCATTACAGTTTCATTTAGTTTTAAGGTCGCCCGCTTGATAACAGGGTCTCCTGTTTTCACTAATGACTGCTTTTATTTGATTCTACGTTGCAGATGGGGTGACACAGCACCATGCTCCATCATGGGTGCAATCTATGGTCTTTGACTTCAGTGTTGCGGCATCATTGCCTGTGATGGTTCTGCCATGCATTGAGACCACCTTCAGTTAAGCTGATTCACCAAATTTTGCTCCTTCAACATAGCAGACGCATGGAGGAAGCCAACTCGAGACCTAGGCTGCAATGTTAAAAGAAGATTAGTCCTAGTCTTCAGTCTTTGCGGCTGGATTAGGAATTGACTGTGAATCAGGATCAATGAGCTTGGGATAAATCTGTTTGTGATGCCATCAAAGCCACTGAAGATATTGGCTCATATTGTTCTAGGTGAATTTTGTTCCAAGTATAAGTAAGTGTCTCCTGCGTGGAAGTTTGTGGGTTTGTTGTGCCATCGTAACCACCCGGGCCACCTTCTTGTAAGACGTTTTCCAACTCAATAACATCATCTGGCTGCCACCTTCAATTTCCTCTTTCTAAACATACTTACTTCAGTGTCCAACATTACCTCAAGTGAGATATAGTGGAGTAGATTTTAAACTCTGAGCTTCATGTACTACCAGGCAAAAGTCATCTGCCTGGTAGTACTTGTCATAATGACTGAATGTAATGTGCCAGGAGGGAGAACAAATTGTAACTTTTCAAGAAAAACAATATAAATCTTGAGAAGACACTTCTGTTGGCGTTTAACCCATGTAGACCCATCTACATAAGGCATATGTGTCAGTTTTAAGTGTGCATGTATCTAGAAATTCCACATATTTGACACACATTACATTAGTAAAGTCTTTAATAAATTCTCTCGATTCTTTAAATGAAGTCTTTCTAACTGATAAGCTGCAAAGAATTCTGTTACTGCGTTAGTCACATACAAAATCATTAATTGTTATTTTCAGACCAAATAATGAACTGCGAAAAAAGCAATGTGCACAAAATGCCACCTAAGGGCCTTGGGGAAGGCAGAGCATTAGGTGCTGGTGAGACGGCTCCTGTTATTATGCTATTTTCAAATGACAGAATAATATGTTATGGATCATTTGACTCTTCTCTCATCTCTTCCCCCTCGCCCCCACCTTCCTCCCCATGCCTGCATCTTCCCCGAGACGAAGGCGTATGTTGCTAGCAGGGACGACCGACGACGGTGCCTACTCTAATGTGGCATCTGGCAACAGTGAAAAATCAGAGCGTGGAAGGTTAGCAGAAGGAGGGGGAGAGGGGGGACAGTGCGGCAAATAAAAGTGTCTGTCCATGGGGTATATGCCATTCAGACCTCCATTCTCCCTGAAGCTGGAGGGTCTTTAATGCGTCCTCTCCTCTTTCTCCGGCTGTGAGTTAAAGGAGCGGTATTACAGAAGCTCGAGAGGCTCTGTCACATGAATCAGGGGGCCTCTGTGGGAAAAAGGTGCCCAGGGAGTGGAACACACTATCATATGAGAAAATTGCAGCTACTGTTGAGAGTGTTTAGAGGTGCGTAGTGTGTGCGTGAGCTGAAAGGTGGGCGGAGGGTCATTTATGAGAGCGGGAACAGGTTAGCGGGGAAAAAAAATCATTGGATGTACGCCGTGGGAAAAGCACAGGCTTGCCACTGTTTACCGTGACATTTGCCTGAGGTATTGCTACACTGACCTTTCTATCCCCCTTTTTTAATTAGTATTCCTGTGAGGATGAAAATAGTTGCAGTTTTACAGTCAAATAAAAAGAGAGGATGTTTGTTTGACGCTTTCTCACTTCATTTATCCTGTCTGGGTTGCGGCGTTCAGTTTTGACAGGCTTGTGACCGTCTGTCTACACATTTGAGGCGCCAAAGAAAAGGAACGAAGCATAAAAAATTCAGACAGACTGGGAGGAGGAAAAAAAGTGAGAGGCAGAACAGATAGTCATGGAATGGGAAAAAAAGGGAAATTTGAATTTGTAATGCAAGCAGTGATTAATATCAAAAGAAAGACAATTCATTGCTGCATGAATGGCAGCCTGGCACTTGTCTCAGATGTACTGTACTGTCAATGCCCAAAGCCATGATTACTCATCTCCTTGCTGCATTTGCTGTTAGCTTCCATCAATTATATACAAGCTCAGGATTACATGCTAGCACATAAGTGACACATAAATAGATCTTTTTTTTATTCCCCCCTTCCCTTTATCCCCACTTACTATATTTGCTTACTGGCATTTCATCAGAATCACAGTAAATACATAAAACACTCCAACTAATTAATGATTATGGAAGACTGTGGGGTAATGAAAAGTATATAGATGGTGTAGGAGTGCTAAAACCCATTTAATTTCATTTGGAGACGGGAATTAATTAGGGGCTGGAAACACAGCCAAAAAAGGAGCAGAATAAAAATTAAAAAAAAAATAGAGGGAGTGGAGCCAGTCATCCTTCACTCATTAGGATGTGACAGCTGCCGGCGAGTACAGGAAGTCTTCCAAAGGCACAGTGACACAGGCATTTTTTAGGTGGGCTGTTTATATTTGACCTTTGTGACTTACAGCGCTAAAGTGAGCAGGCCAACAATACATTAGAAGACTTCAAACTCCTGTTTGTTTAGTTAGTCATCCAAATTCAACATGTCCCTGTACCTTATCGTCAGAGTAGTTTGCCATAGTCCAATGCAGAAATATTAGTCCGTGCATTTGTTGCTTCTAGTTTGGATTGATGGTAACTCACTAGTGGCACAATGTCCAAATAACTAACTGGAGTCTGAGATTTCTCCTGTACTGGCTTCTCTTCAATGGCTACCTGTAAAGTTTAGATTAGGATTTAAAATCAAAGCCCTAAACAATAAGACTCCATCCTATATCAAACACTTTATTGATCCCTAAAAAGCAATCAGAACTCTTTGCTCTCAGAGTGCAGACCTACTCGCGGTTCCTAGAATCTCTAAAACTAGACTGAGAGGCAGATCTGTCAGTTACCAAGCTCCTCTCCTGTGGAACCAACTCCCAGTCTGGGTCTGGGATGCAGACACACTCTAGCTTTAAAAGCAGACTTAAAATTTTCCTTTTTGACAAAGCGTGGAGTTCTCCCTCTCCCTTCTTTTCTCGCTGCACTTATTCCCCGTCATCTATAGCCACATATATAGTTTCCTATATAAAATTTGCATGAAATGGTACATTCACACCAAACTCCCACATTTCCTCACAGTATCAGTTTTTTGGCATTTCATACAGGAGAAGAAAAATAAATTGCAAAATAAATTCTTCTTCAGGGAGCATGATGGATCAGCGAGTTGCAAGACTTTCCCATATAATCCATTACGGTGTGAAAACATGGCTTGCACTTACTTCTGTGTCTATTGTTAAGAAAAATATCAGAATGAGGATGCTTCACAACTTCTACTCTGCACTGTACACACAACAGTATTTGGCAACCTGGTTGTTTCACCCACAAGAACTTGGACATCTCTTTCAGAATCCACAGGAATCCTCAATTTTGAGCAAAAAATGAATACAGTCGACAAAAGAAACGAAAATGAACATTGGAATAAATATAATGAATATAACTGTATATAATAATAAATAGAAAGATCCAGGCACAGACTATTTAAGTCCATTTAAGATGTTTAATGTATTCATGTATTTTTAAGATGTCAAAATGACAGTTTCATCTTCATCCTCACCTAAGTCTTAACTATATTTTCTGTGGGGTTTTTTTTTATTTAGTTTTTTTTCTTTTGGGTTCATTTCCTGTTTGTATTGTTATTTTTCATTGATTTGGAGCTTGTCATCTAAAATGTCGAAGAGCTTCTCTGGATTTGGAAAGAGATGTTAATGTTCTTGTGGTTCAAACAGTCACATTACCAAATACTTTTCCATATAATGCGCATTAAAGACCGTGCAATCTCCTCCAAACACATTAGCCTAGTTTATTGGTTCCAATTCAGTTTAAAAGACATTGAGATGTGGTAATGAATGCTGACAAAATACTGTACCATGACTAAGGTCTGGCTTAAAGAGTTTATTACCTCCACCAAGGAGGTTATGTTTTTGTCCCATCTGTCAGTCTGTTAATAGGATAGCTCAAAAAGTCATGAACAAATTTTGATAAAATTTTCTGCATGGGTTGGAATTGTTGGTGTTTTGGGTCAGTGCTTCAATAGGAGAGCTGAGTTGAGGGTTGTATATGTTTTCGCTCTTGTTTCTTAAATTACCAGTGTTCGGTAAATTACTTGTTTCAGTTATTCTGTTTAGTATCCAACCAACACTTAATCCGCACAACATCATTTTCATATTGTTCCTTGTTAGTGTAGACAATAGCCGTTTCCCAATTCAAGCGCTGCAGCCAACGTGGGCTGCATTTCTCAGCCGTTGACATCATAGCCGGGTGCAAAGGCTGTTTCATTTCGATGACTCCTTTAAATGTGGCCGACAAATGCAGCATTTGTTGGCAGGGTAACGAAGGCGCCAACCGATGGATCCTTTGCTGCCCACCGTACCATAATGCATTGCATGCATGACGGAATCAGGAAGCTATGAAGACTACAGTATTAAATAAGATGGAGCATTTCTAATTCATGAATTAAAGTAAAAATCAAAATAACCACAAATGTGGGTGAAAAATCTTCCATCTCCAAGCAGCAGCAGCTCTTTGGCCGATGTGGGCTGCAGCCCTTGAATTGAGACATAGCTACAGTCTTACCTTTGTTTTTATGTCACACAGATCACACTCAACAGATTACATTTCCTCTTAACCAGCCCTGCTACAGCTGTTATTCAATGTAGTTTTTGCACTATTTTGATTTTTTTTTAACTGTGCCTGCTAATGCTGCTGTACAAGCAAATTCCCCAGTTTGCAATCACTAAATTATATCTGAATTCATCTGTTCTGTCCTAGATCTTTTGAGGCCAAAACATGACAGTATTTTTGGGTGAGGTCATGGTTGTATAGTGACACAGACTCAAAGATCACCTGGGTTCTTGTAGTGAGACGTACCAACCAACATGAAATCAGCATGAGAGGACAGACTGATTAATGCAGCAACTACATTTGTGGGGTTCAGCTCAACTTTAGATTTCTTCGCTTCACATAAATGTTGCTTTTTCAACAGCATGATCATTACATTAACTTCATAGTTAACGTGACAGTACCTGAACATAATGACAGTGATTATCTTCAATTTTTCCACTTTGACTTGTCACAAACTTAAAAGTGCTGCTGAATATGCAGAAGCCCTGAATCCACAGAGAAACCATTCAACAACCACCTGAGCCACATTCCACACTCTTGTCTTCTCCCATGCACTTATTCAGAAAACCACAAGAGGTAAGTAAACAAATCATTTTAATCACCTTCAAAAATCAACCAGTATTGTCATTTTTTGGTAAGGTTGGGCTGCCCCAATTATGTCGCTACAAATGATGCCTTCATACTTATTATGCGTTCACCTCCACACCCACCCATCCTGTCAAACACTGATTTACTCACTTGTGGGAAGTCCAGCCCTGTTACATCCCTCCATGATGAATCATTACTCAGTGTGGAGCCTGATGCTGCTGGGGAAAAAGCAAGGAGAGGCTGAAGTTCCTCATTCGCAGGTAGACATTTGTAAAGCCCATGTTATACGTCTGTAAATCTGACTAAATATCTTATTTATACAGAAAAGTATTCAAACTAACATTTGAATGATACCATTGTTATGTCCTACCTAGGGTTGTAGGAACGCAACACAAAAAAAAAAGAATAAATAATAATTCCCAGTCCCGGCCCTCAAATCAGGATCCAACAACTCTTTGACAAACAATTTGTTTACAGGAACATCTTCGCAAATAAGCCTGGAAAGCAAAAACATCAGGGCGAACTGAGGCCAAAACGACAAACAGAACTACTAACGTGAACCAGTGCTAACTAATCCCTGTGTGAAAATAACCGAATGAAAAACATTACTTAAACCCAACTCCCTACCCCACATAAAC
>JAQQAE010013235.1:0-12835 GCA_029823295.1 Pseudamia nigra | reverse complement strand
TCTAATGTTTATCAGTACATTACAGAAAATAATGAACTTTATCACAATATGCTAATTTTTTGAGAAGGACCTGTATTTCTGGAACATTTTAGTCCACATCACTCAGCTGCATGTCCTGTCACTGATACTGAATTCATGATTTCGAGCAGTCTGTTCTGTTCTATGGCCTTATTCTAATTCTCTCGCCAGCGCAGGCCGCGTGCACGAGCAGTGCGCGCAGGCAGGGGGCGCGCATGGAGGCGGTCCGGGGCTGCCTCAGTTTTCTGTAATCGCTTTTCTGCTGCTGCTACCTCCAGTTAAATAGCAAGGACACGGGAGCGAGCAGACGGCCGTGTGAGGATATACTTTTTACGGTACCTTGGGATTACGACGCGGAATTACAGCATCGACGGCCAGCCACCAGGTAATATCGACACACGCATTTTGCTGCCCCTCGTAGATCCGCGAAAAGTAAGTAAATGTCCCGTGAAAGTGTCGTTTTCAAGTGAAGGAGGAGGAAAAAAGAGGGGGAGGTGGATGTGTGGGACGAGCCTCCCTTTGTGCCGAGCCAGGGTCACTGCTCTTCAACGCACAATGTGGACACTACAGAAACGGCGGAGGGTCCTCACGTTTTCCCCCTCCGACGCTGCCCTGGCCCAGCTTGTTGACCGTCCTCCATCAGCCCCCGCCGCAGGGCTCTTCAGTCCGCCACATACCCCTTCTCTGCGTATTTCTATTGAGTTTGAAAACGCAGAGGCCTAATTCTGCCCTTTTTGGTTTTTTTCTATTTGTTAAATGCCCCCTCTCAGCGGTAACGTAACACACCGCGCAGTGGGTCCTACTTTTCGCCCCCCTCCCGGCCTTGTAACGTTAGCTAGCTCTCAATAATGTTTGTGATTGCTTTTGTAGGACGGGCTCGCATATACCCCCCTCCCCTCCCCTGTCGACCCCTATTGTTTTTCATCCTCGCTAATGTTGACTTAGCCGCGTTGACAAATCAATGAAGCAATGTATTATCTCACAAAAACCTCTTAACTTGTGTCCGCTGTTATTTTGGGGGCTAAAATGTCTACAGATCGACTCTGGCATCTATCGATACGGGTACATTTCAGCCGTTCATGTCCCTAACATTACCATGAAACGCCCCCGGGAAAGGCGAGCTGTCCGCCGCTTCTGCGCTGCACTTCAACATTAACTGCTCATTTATCACTTATTTAATATGTTTTTGCACTGTTTCACGTCTAAACTGTGTGTAATATATTTATTTTTGTCTGTGTCGTGGGTGTTAACACCTAATGTAAAGCGAAGCAGATGGTCCGTTCTCTTCTGTCACTGATATTGTGTGTAGCACTTCAATGCAAATCCAACTTTCTGGGCTAATTTAGCCATTCTTCTCAGTCTCTTGGCCATAACGCTGACCCAAAACCTCACTATTATCCTGTATTTGTTTAAACCGTGGCAGCCTCTTAATGAAAGACAGTGGAGCCCCAAATATATCTTAAATCCTTCAAACAATTAAGCTAGTTAAAGGAGATCATTAGAGGAATGGCTCATTGTCTTATTCACAGCTCTATAAGGCTCTAATTCATGGTAATGTGTGCTCATCCATCAGCTCACAGCTTGCACATCAGCCTTATCCATATCCAGCTGTACATTAATTCAATTAAACCCTTTGGCTTCCATGAAATTGACCCCATTGGCTGAGGTGGCACAGGCAGGCAATATGACATTATCATGTGTTTATTGCCCACTGGAGTGAAGCAAATAATCTTAAACCATTCTCACATGAAAGGACGTGACATTAAGGGATTTCTGTGTTTGTGTTACGGTATTTCCCTCAATTTGTGGAAGACTTTAAGGCACATGGATGGAAACTTAGTGGCCTCCTTTTATTTTTTTTTTCTGCAAAAAAGGATAAGTATAGACTTTTTGTCCCCTGAGGGAAATGCTTTCAGTGGCCACCTTATTAAGTACACTTATGCTTTCAGAACTGCCTCAACGTTTTGTGGTGTCGATTCAACAAGGTGCTAGAAACATTACTTGGAGATTGTGGTCCACATTGACATGATTGCCTCATGCAGTAGCTGTAGATTAATCGGCCACACATCTGTGATGCAAATGTCATGTTTCACCACATCTCAAAGGTGCTCTATTGGATTGTGATCTGGTGACTGTGGAGGCCATTGGAGTACAGTGAACTCAATGTCATGTTTAAGAAACCAGTTTTAAAATGGTGTGAGTTTTGTGACATGATGCATTATCCTGCTGGAAGTAGCCATTAAAAGATGGGTACACTGTGGTCCTAAAGGGATGAACCTGGTGTGCAATACTCTGATAGGCTATATCCCCTACACCATTACATCACCAATGCCAGCCTGAATCATTGATACAAGGCAGGATAGTTCTATTTGTCATAGCAAATTCTGGCACTACCACCTTGAATGTTGCAGCATAATTCGAGGCAATGTTTTTCTAATTTTGTGTTGTTTGAGTGTTTTTCAAATTGCAGCTTCCTGTTCATAGTGGACAGGAGTTGCCCTGGCATGATCTGCTGCTGTGGCCCATCTGCTTCAAGGTTTGATGCTTTGTGTGTTTGGAGATGGTACTCTGCATACTTTGGTTGTAACAAGAAGTTGTTGCAGTTACTGTTGCCTTTCTATCGTCTCAAACTAGTCTGACTTTTCTCCTCTGACCTCTGGAATCAACAAGGTATTTTCATCCAGGCAACTGCTGCTCACTGAATATTGTTAGATCCTTCTCTGTCAACCCTACTGTTGAGATGGCTGTGTGTGAAAATCCCAGTAGATCAGCAGATTGTGAAATACTTAGACCAGCCCATCTGGTACCAACAATCATGCCACATTCAAAATCACTTAAATCTTTCTTCTTCATTCTGATGCTCAGTTTGAACATCACCTTGACCATGTCTACGGGCCAAAGTGCACTGACCTGTTGCTATGTGATCGGCTGATTAGCTATTTGTGTTAACATGTAGCTGAACAGGTGTACCTAATTAAGTGGCCAGCGAGGGTATGTCTGGGACACTAGTGCCACATAAAGCTGCTTAACAATCAGTTACATTCATCATCCACGACAAACAGCTCAAATAAATGGGATTAATTACTGACATAACAAAAGTATAATGAGGAGTGTGAAGGAATAAAATTGACAACAAATCAAGATTAAATCAGATTAAGAAAACATGCTAGTTTGAAAGTAGATTGAGGACATTCTTTGTTGAATAGAGCTATGGACCTTGGAAGGAAGCGGAGCTGAAGCGATTTCAGACTTGTTTGATATTACATAAGTTTGGGCTAATTTTACCAAATCTGTTTGCAAAATTTGGAAAAAAACAGTACATAGCATCCAGCTCGCTACATCCATTAAATCTGGAAATGCTGTTTAACTTGGATATAAATTAGATATAAATAAAGGTGTCCATGCACCCGAGAATGTTTCAGCTAATTTCAAAGTCACATACATGCAAAATACCAATGTCAAAATCATGACTTGTTTTTATGGAGCTGAGTGGGCTATTGTCTTATACTGGATTTTTTTTTTTTTGGAAGGAGAATGATGTAAAACTAGATCCAAGCTGCTCAAGTGAGGTTTTTGTCTCTTGGGATGCGTGGACAAAATCAAATCTGTTTTATGCTGATGTACTGTTTTTGGTTTGAGCATGTGCACATTGTGGGGTAAAAAAAAACTAATAGGTACAGGTTTTCAGCACCAACAAGGAAGCTGCATACATTAAGTTAAATGAAGGAAGATGTTAGATTTGTATTTGTTGTGTCTGCAGAGGACTGATATTAGTGCTGCAGATGTTGATGATAAACAGTTTAGTGACAAACTTATGAGTTTATTACACAGAATTGCATTGTTTTGCTTTTCATCTACAGTTAAATCATTAAAGTATAAAGTTGCACCAAATATAATGCAAATAGGGATGTAACATTTTAATTAACCAACATAGGGTGTTCAAATTGCACATGTTAGAGCAACTATGCAGGTGTCCATATCTTTTTATCCCACAAATCATCAGTGAGTGCATGAATTGGATTTGACTGGACAAACAAGTCCCAATTGGTTTGTTTGCAGTGCAACTGGACTGTTGTCACAATGTTATGCAGATGATAGAGAATCAGGACGTGTGTAAAGCAGAGACGTCAGACACCTGATTTGAAGGCAAGAAGGATGGAAGTCTGCTCTGACCTGCTGGAAGATTTTTTTCTTTTTTTTTTTTCTGAATTTGTCCAAGAGGATTAAAGAGTTGTCTGTTTATGATAAGTGTACATTTGTACGGAGGAAGAGTCACTGTATCAACATGCATTTTGAACAACCTATGTCATTTAAGATGTTATGTTCACTTTTATATCACTTTAAGTACAAGTTTGTAGTTTTATCACCCGTGACTTACAGCTGTGTTGGTCATTTTATATATCACATCAAAACTTCAAATGAAGATGATGTTCTCAAATCTGAGCATACTCATTCAAATAGGAAAAATACTCCAAATACAAACATAACTCATGGTGAATCCTGTTGCAGCCTTGTAATATTTGACCCATTAAGATTCACAATCTTTGCAAAATCTTCTAGTCTGTGTCCAAAAACTCTTATGACACTTTGACTTGTTGTGTGAGACGGGGTCACACATCAGTCTTTTCAGGTATAGGGAAAACTGTGAATATTTTCCAATGAGATGTTTTTCTTTACAGGGCCCACGATGTCCAGTGAAGTGCAGAGACCGGACGACAGCCCCAGCACCAGTGGGGGAAGCTCGGATATCGAACAAAGAGAAACGGTACCACCGGAACAGGAGCGAGAGCAAGCACAGCCCAAAAAGAAGGAGACCAAGATCTCAAGTAAAACTGCTGCTAAACTTTCAACTAGTGCCAAGAGGTGAGAAAAAGTGTTGAATACGCAGCTCAGGAGCATTTTTACACAAAAGGCTTGTTGATTTAACAGAGGACCTGTCAACTTTTGCCCTTAGGGGTGTGAAGTTATATAAAAAGATGATAGTCCCTCTGGCATTGTCTTCAAACATCCACGCTATTCAGTGTGACATTAAACCCACAAAAAGAGGAAACTGTCACAGCTCAGTGCTGGAGTGTTAGTGCTGTTTGAAAGTGATTCCTTTTTCTAGTATGTTTGGTTAAATGGCTCTACCTCATGCTTCATGGCCCTTTTTGTCTCCCAACTACAGCTCTTCTATCCACTGGTCTTGGCACTTATTGTCAAAAAAACAAAAAACAGTCAGTGACAGGATTATGCAATGTGTCGAGCAAAGGTTGGCCGAGGCCACCAAGTCTTTTCATAACAGCGACTGATGTTATGAACGTCTCCCCTTTTTTCAGCGCGTATGATTCAGTTAAAAGCAGCTTCTGTGAGAGCCGTAAGCACAACAAAAGGCTGTAATGACGAGAAGCTGCGCTGTTGTCTCAAGTAGTGTGTTTATGTTAACGTGTGTTTAGCAGCAGCAGTAGGATTTGGACTCAGTCAGCCTTTGCAGTCTGAATCATCATTTTGCACAGTTAACTGTGGCACACTGTAAAAAGATTTATCTCCTGTGTGCTATTTGAGTTTTATTTATGCAGCTCAGATGAATCATTACAATACAAATGGTTCAAACTAATAAAAATCTGAAATACAATGAAATAAAGCTGGGAAATATGGTCAAGCCAATATCAGTAATGAACGTTATTAATGTCAAAGGATTATTCAGGATATCTACAAGTTTTTAAAATCTCTTAAATTCAATTTTACAAAAATAAGGTCTCCTAAGTAATTAAAGAAGTCTTAATCCCCACAGACATTTTGGTTAATATCTACATTTCTAAGCTGTAATATCGCACCTAATGTTTGTCTTCTGTTTTAATTTGGACCAGTTCTTTTCTGTTCAACATGTATTTTCATTTCGTAGAACGTTTTTTTTTCTTTTTTTTTTTTTTTTTTTGGTCAGTTTGTGCATTACTTTGTTGTGCTCCTTTCATTTTGTGGAATATTTGCTTCATTGGTAGGTTTTCGTTCAGTTTTGTTCACTTTGATTTTTTGGTTCATTTTCTTTCTTTTTTTTGTCATTTTGTGAAATCATTTTCAGTTTTTGGCAAATTTGTGGATGCACATTTATGGTTACTATTTTTTGATCGTTTCCTTTATTCTGAGTTTCATTAGATTTGTATTCTTGATTTTATTTTTTTGTTCATTTTGTTTTTTATGGCTTATTTTAGCAGTTAGATAAATAATTCTTCATCATTCATATCTTTCACATTTAAACAGCACTTGTAGGTTCTTTTTCAAAACATTTACAATACATCTATGCATCTATTTACAGTACAGAATATAAATGTGCTGTAAATATAAGCATGGATAAAATACAGATTAACTGTTCAAAACTCAGTCTTAAAATTATCTCAAAGGTCTTAAAAAGCATATGTAAGGATACGTGCAGATATCTACTTAAATTGCTGCTGTTTGAAGGTTGTTTTTGGTCTTCAGTGTTGCAGGTTGTTGTTGTTGTTGTTATTGTTCTTTATGGTCAGAACATGACAAACGCCTACCAAAAATCAGAACATTGCACACATTTAGACTTCGACAATTGGAAACCACTTTAGTGGTACGTTCCACAGAGGCACATGTTGAACACTGAAACATCATGAAAGTGTTCAAGCTGACAGGACAAAAGAAACATGTTTTATTGTGTTAAGGATATTTACATTGCTATACGATGATATTGCTGCCCGACATTTAATTCTGTGAGGAGCTGTAGTGAATTTAAAAGAATGGTAAAATCAAAACTCGTGCCATCTCCGCTGTCATTCCAGTGTTTTCTCTCTAGTTATGACACTGATGTGTCTAAATGTCCTTAGTGTCCTCTTATGTCTTACCTTGTCTTGAATTTGATAATTATTGGTACTAAGAAGTCATGTAATCGGCATACATTTGATTTGAACAGTTTTATAATCTCCTGTCAGGTCAAGCTCCAGTCCATTTCTGTTTGTGATCTTCAAACTTTCCTCTGAATTTAATGTGGCCCTCTTATTTATACTTGCTCTGACCTACATTGATAGGATATAGATGAAGCTAACATGGTCTAATAACCATATCTCTACATATCTGACTGTTCTTTAAAATATAATTGTGTGTGGTACCTGTAGAAATGAGATGCTGCATGTGAGCGCTTTGCTGGTCAAAGTTTGAGCAGTGGCAGCTGCTGAAATGAAGCAACGAAACAATGATGATGATGATGAAATAATACCACAGCAATATTGTCGTATGGCTGTGATTTGATTTTCCAGTGTCTGACATGGAGCAGATCAATATGCATATATTTATTCATTACTCCTGACAGAGGGAAGACACATTTCTTGTTGCTCAGCAGACAGTGAAAGTGTAATCTGTTGTCATATAATTAACAGGGCAATCTTCACATTGCAGTTAAAAATGACCCACAAATATTTGCCATCACTTATACAGTGTGTGTGGTTCAAATGTCTGTGCAAACAGACAAATAACACAGGATGAGATTTTGATCGTCTATTTGGAGGTGAGCTGCTTCCGTATTGATCCTAATTCAAGAAACGGCTCCATGTTTTCTGCAGCATGACAATGGGATATATTCAATGAACTTTACATCATTCTACTAGATGGTTATCACAATTCTGTGCTGCCAAAGTCACCCTGTGTAAAAATGTGCCTGTCTGTATCCACACTGTCCTCATTATTCTCATGACTGTCACAAACTGTCTGCTTTCACTTGCAACTTGTAAATGATGCAATAAATGCTCAATTTGCCACTGGTCACAATAAAGAAAATGTGAACAGTCAGACACAAAAGTCACATCCAGGCAATGAATTTCAATTTAGTTGAGTGTGAATGAAGCCTTAGTTCCTCTGGTTATTGACTAATAGTGTTTACTTTGGAATCATCTTTGTCTTGAGTGAAGTTAAAAACTGTTATAGTTTTAAAGCCCTTGTTACAAACATCACAACTAACTCAACTGCCAGCAGTGTGTTTCTCTTATATAACCTACATCATACTTGGATTATGGTGTATGTCAGCAGTGGCAGAATTGAACATCATGCTGTTAATGTACATTGCAGCTCACTGTGGTTATAAATGGGATTAAAAGCAAGCTTTGTATCTTCACAACTCAAACAGTATGGTACTTAACGTAGTACAGAAATTACTTTGCACCTCTGGCAGAGATTTTAACATGAATCCATTTGTTTTCTAGGATTCAGAAAGAACTTGCAGAAATAACACTAGACCCACCTCCAAACTGCAGGTAAGGAGATGTTATCTTCTCTGAGCATTTCTCTAATGACTCACAAGCCTCAAGCTATAATGAAGTTGAGAAATGTTTCTTTGAAGGCTTCTGAAAAGGAAAGGCTATGCACTAGTACACTTGTTTTTGTCTCTATTTCTGTAATGCTGCCACGTGTGTTTTGTTAGTGAAGGTAATCTCAGGTGGATGAGTAAATCTGGACCATTCAGATGTTGTTCTGGAAAATGTACACCGTAACCTCTTTTGAAAGAGCAAAGTTCTAGACATTTTGTCAGGACTGAAATGGTGGAAAATAAGTGGCAGTGTGACTTTAAAAGCCCTGTTCCGATTCTCTTGTGGTTCCCCCTCTCTCTGCCGGGGATTTACCGCAGACAATGGTTATTGTGTGCTGCTGCCACGGCTCTCGGCCCTTTGAGGAAGAGATATAGTCGCGAGCAAGTGGCACACCGCATGTGCATCAGTCTCTCCTGACATGACAAAAGGCTTTGCGATGCAGCACAGGAGGAGCTATTTATTAACCCTCCAAGAACAGTCTGGGACCTCTGACTCTCCTGTTTGTTCAGTGTTTCTAACGGTTTGCAGCAGTCAGTATAAGGGCATCCTATGATTGTGGAGATCTCAGCTTTCACAACCATTCAATTTTACATTTTCTTTGCAAATGGATGAATTTACTGCCATTTCAAACAATGGCAGCGAAGTATGCAAAGTTTTGTTGTTTGTTTTTTTTTTTTTTTTTTTATGTGGAATTTGCAGTCAATTGCTCTGGTGGTCACAAAAAAACCTGAAATGCTTTTAAGGCAATGAATGGTTGGTTAATGGGATTTTAATCATGCTTTTTCGTAGTGACATTAATTCACCTTAATGCTGGGATCATCTGCTGTTAAACAGAAATGAGCAGACAATGAAGTCACCATAGAACCATGGTGGTGTAATGTGTGTTTTTTTTTTTTTTTTTTTTGGCTACCTAAACTTTTTCTGCTCATTTTTAGCTTTGTTTTAAGCATTACTCTGTAAATTTGGCAGTCTTCAGCTTCTTTTTAGGCTTGGCTCTGTTTTGAGCTTTTTTTAGCTTCTGATTGTGAGATTGCAGACCTTTTGCCTGTTTTTAGCTTCTTTTTAAAATTCTCTGGTTTATTTTCAGTTTCTGTAAAAAGCTTAGTTTCTTTGTATAAAGTGTAAAGAACAGTACTGTGCAAAAGTTTTAGGCCACCTTGAGACACATTTCCACTGCAGGAACTTCAGGGTGCAAGGGGCGGAGGTGGGAATTTACAGTAACATCCTTTCACTCAGCCCTCTCTCGGCCGCTGTGTCTCCACTGCAGAGCAGGAGCCAATGTGATCGTAGCATGATCACGCCGTAATCGTAGGACGTAAACTGCGACGCGCCAAGAGCAAAAGCAGAGATGACGATATCAAGGACAAAGCTAAACCTGAACGGAGCTGAGGTGGCTGTCATGTTTTGTGCGTACATAGCGGCAGACACCATGAGCAAGAGGAGAAGATGCCGCGAAGAAGCCTGAATGCTACTATATGCTAGTGTCGTTTGGAGTACCTACCCTGAAGCAGGAACTCTTAGACCCCGTAAAGGTTCCTGTAATTTGACCCACGTGGCTGGTTCCTGCAGTGGAGACAGGCACCAATGGCCCCAACCCTGTAAAATTACCTCGAAGTTCCTGCAGCGGAAACACGCCTTTGGATTTGCTGTTTTAGCAGATTATGATGACCATAAGCATGCACGATAGAAGCAGATTGTACAGAAAATATAGAAAGAAACATTTCAGCTTCTCCACAGTTAAGTATTAAATGTTGCGTGTCACCTCCTGTCAAACTTAAATTTTTAGAACTGTTTGTATCAGAACATATGAGCTCAAGCTCAATTTAATCAGGTTTTATTCAGCAGCACATGTTCATTGCTTGGGTCACTTGGGTGTCACGGGGATGGATGTCATCTGATGAAGCCATTCAATGTTCATACTGTGCACTTTTTTTTAGGGATGTCGAAAATAACACATTATTCCATTTGCATGATTAATTAGATTAAAATTATTAACGCACAATAACTTGTATCAAGGATAAAGTGGTGAAATCTTGTTACATTTGACCCATGTCACTGCCAGCTTCTTTAGTATTTACTGCTTCTAAGTCAATTTAAATTTAAAAGTATAAGTCTTTACACATTTTGAAACAAATTACATTAGTTACTGATGAAGACAGTGAGCAAAGTGTAAAAAAGCAAAAACATCTTAGCAGAACATTACAGAGGTTCTGTTGAGCTCTACATAGCAGGTGGAATTTCCTTTAGTTACACAAGTTTAAATTTGAAAAAAAATATACATTTTAATGTAAAATAAATTATTTTTGTCGAGTGTCTATATCACCTTGTATCATGAGTGTTTTTGCGCCCATAAAATGAAAAACAACAAATGGGTATTAATTGTGATTAATCGAAATTAATCCAGTGACTCTGTGATTAATCAGATTAAAAATTTGAATCGTTTGACAGCCCTAGGATTTTTATGTACAACCCTACAAAGATAACAAACTAAAGGTTGACTCTTGGAAGTACTACTCCCGTAACAATTTTAGCCTTATGTTGATTTATTTTTGAGCATTTGTATAGTCACTATAAAAGAAGAAAAGACAACAAGCCCCAAGACTTTTGTATAAGTGCTGTACTTGCCCTGTAAACTTGAAAAGATGCTGTAAAAGCATGCTTATTACCTAAAGATATCTTCATTATCACTACTTGCTTAATGTTTTACTTTCCCCTTAAATCTTAAAACCCTTTTCCCTCTGCTAAAAACATCCTCAAAACTCTGTTCAAAAGTCCAAAGTATATCAAACATGAGGAAAAGTAGTTCTTTTAGCCTCCGGGCAGCGGCTCAGTCTTTGAATTGAAGATTCACTTTAGTAACATATTGTGACACTGTTGATCAATTACAGGTCTGTGTTTATTACAGCACAGCAATGACCTGCTGATTCAACACTTGAGTGCAAATTAAGACAGCAAATGGAATCTGGAAATGGTAAGGCTGAGGACACCTGAGGGAGAGTTTGAGATGCTGACGCTCTCCGTCCATTTTGAAATTGATAGAATTGGTTTATAGACGCCTGATTAAAACGATTAAAGAAAATAATGCGGTATGTCTCATCTGGCGACTTGGAATGACTACACCCCAGACGGCCTTGTTTATTGCATGAATTAATCTCCCCCCGCCGGCTCTCATCAGAGCCTCGGCATCATTAACGCTAAACATTGAGCTAACCTTTTCATTCCAGCTCACAGCCCAGTTTTGTTATTGTACTGGAGGCTAAGAGAGATGTTGTTTTCCTTGAGGACTCTAATCTATTTCAGCCCCCACACACCACCCTCCCCTCTACCAAAAAAAAAAAAAAACTAGGTCTGCTCACACGAAGGATTTAGCTGGAGGACACAAGTAAGTCATTTGAAAGTAAAATAATCGCTGGCGGAAATTTCACAGTCGTCGTCTTAGTGGGGAACTAGTTGCCTGGGAAACAATTAAGCTTCTTCAAGATAATCCTTTCTGTGTGTGTTCCCTTCCTGTACACTCAAAATGACACCAAAATCTAATAATGTGTTTTTCTGTGATGCATCCAAATAGATTAGGCCCGTGTTAACAATGACAGAGGGGGGTCAGATGTGTCAAAGGAAATTTCTCATGCAAACAATCATTTACATTCTCAAATGAATGTGCACGGCAGCACAGCGAGTGTCGTCATTTGTATGCCGCACACTCCCCGCTCACTCCAGGTTAGCCTGAAAGGTTATTCATTTCATTCCCTCCTGCGACAAATGGAGTCACAGACTGTTGGAGCCGTTCAGCAGCCAGACACAGAGTTGTGTTAAAAAGATTCACTTCGGTACATTCGGCAAACGTGGCTCTAGGGTGCCAGTTGATGTATGTCAACTCAGCCATCTCTCTCGACTGAGAAGCCCCATGCGCTCCCTCCTCGTTACGCTCAGGCCAAATTCCACTCTTCCAGTCTCCTCCTCCGGTGTCCTCTGCAGAGCAGTGGAAGATGCTGCGCGAGGATGCCGTCTTTGCTGCAAAATGGAGAGTCCTAGTCTGTGGGTTTCAGTGTAGATGTAAGATCAATGAAGCTTGGGGCCTAAACGAAACATTGCAAGTGCAGAGGATCTAATGTAGGGAAACATTGGTGGCAGAAGGTGCCTGTTGAATAAAACAACCGGTTCTTCCTGCCACAATCCCTCCAGGGTTTCTGTGGTAATCTTTTTGGTTGATTTAATAGTACAAACTTAAGTTACATTACCTAGAGAGACGGTTTTCTAGGTCAGTTTAATTTGATTCTGATTTTCTTAACTGTGCTCGCCCCCCCCATTATAAGCATTACAGTCAGTTTTTGTGGGTATAAAAGACAAATGAATGTAATGGTAATTTCACACTTGAAAGTAAATTGTCTGCATTTTTTCTGCTTTCACACATTGCAGCTTTGTTATTGGTTAATATGTTCTGTTATAATTTACATGTGCTGTGGCTTTATGCATTGGGATAGGCTCCAGCATCCCCCTCCACCCCCGACCCTCAG
>JAQQAE010013234.1:0-11415 GCA_029823295.1 Pseudamia nigra | reverse complement strand
CCCCCCCCCCCCCCCCCCCCCCCCCCCCCCCCCTCCGCAGGTGAAGACATGATTGGGAGAGCACTCTAGTGGCTGAATGTGGTACATAAAAGTCAAAAGCTTTACATTTTGTCCTGTGTGATTGGTTGGATGTGACAGCTCATCCGGTTCGATCACATCAGGTCGTTTGAAGCATGAACAGAGTTATGTTTACATTTATGCTGTGTAGTTTGGTGCTAAAAAGAGCTGAGAAGGGATTTGTGTTTTGGCAAAAAAAAAAAAAAAACAGGCAAAGTAGTGTAACATTTCAAAATGATGTCAGAGCACGTACTGGGAGAGTTACTTTTGATCTGTAAAAGGTTACGGATTACTAGTAGAAAATGTAATAAGTAATGCAGCTGTTTTAATTAGTGAGTAAATAACATTTAACACGTGGCGAGGAATATGATGCAAAATAACTACTTGTGTATTATTCACTATTAGTGAATAAATGGCAGGATGGCTAGATCCCAAAATATCACAGGATGTCACCCAGCAGAAACATGAGATATGAGGCAAAAGTGGAACTAAAGGCACATCAGGATGAGATTTAGAGTAACGTTAGTCACTGCCATTAATGAAAGGCTTTTCAAAGTCCACCTGTAATTTGACTTTGATTGATTAAAGGATAATTACATCCATCTTATGATTTTCCCCCTCTGTAGTGGCTCTGCAGCTCTGTCTACTGTACCTCGGGGCGTCGTACTGTCCATGTGGGTACAGACCTTTGTCCCAGTACACTTTGTGCCTGCTGCAGTGACCTGATATTTGCGGCGGCTCCGTCCTTGTGCATCCGCCCGCAGAGCTGCAGAGCCACGAGCACACGTTTGGGATGCAACCCTGTCAATCTCGTGTGTCTGGCGTAAAATTAACACCTCCCTAAATGTTGTTGCATCACGGAGGATGTTGGAACGCATTGGGGTTCTTTTGTCAAGTTTCACTCATTTTTCTTTTTCAGTTCCTCATCTTGTCATTTTCTGTTTGTCCCTCTTTCCTTTTTCTTCCACCAGATTCTGCGTTCTTTAACACCCCTTTCCTTGATTTCAAACGCATTTTCCATTCGAGTTGTTGTGACGGTAAGTGTTGCTTGTGCATCTCTAGTCACTGTCGACCTGTTTTGCAAATAACATCTCAGGAAGAAATGTAGGTTAGTGTCTAACTCGCCTTTTCACTGCATGGCCACATGTGCCTGAATGATCTGAAACACTGTGATACAAGACTTTACCTTTTAGTAAAAATGGCAAACGGGCATGTTTTCTGTTTTATGGGTCCAGTTAATCCCGGAGCGTCGGGGAGCGGCTGATTTAAAGGATTAATTTCAAATGTCACTGAGCCACATAATGCACCGTGAAGACATTATGTGTGATTGAAGGTTTCGGAGTCAGAACTGGACAAACAGCACGTACCTAGAAGCCCAGGAGACCCCCCCCACTCCCCAAACTCACCCAGCTAAGAAAAACATGCATGTGCAGTTTGGGGCTGGGTGTGCATATTTTGTATGTTTACCCTAATGGTTTCCCCCTGAGCTTGTTTTCAATCCCTTCACTTCTTCTCACCGTGCAGCATCTCTTGGTATATTTCGAGCATCCCCTGACACCTCACGTTGCAAGCTCGTCATTTCCCACAAACTCTGCGTTGTGACTCCCGCTGCGTTTCCTGTTTTTGACTCCGTTTCTAAGGAAGTTTCAATACTATCCTCGCAACAGTGATCGACCTCGCTTTGTGTCTCACTAGGAGATGCACAGATAGGTTTATGTTACGCGTGGAGTGGAAACTCATCAGTACACATCTCGACAGGGGCCCTGACATTATCCCACAGAGAGCCGGGCAGTATTAATAGGCTGTGGGATGTCGGAGGTATCTGCACGGTTATTTTCACCAGAGGTAATTATTGTCAGAGTGGAGACTGTAACCAGGGCGAAGGGGGAGCAGAACAACATGTGTGTCCACCGAGGCTCGGAGGAAGCGTTTCCCACAGCAGCGTTCAGCACACGAGCAAACATGACGTCGAGATCAGAAGAGGTTTCTTATTTCTGGGTATGATGTTTTACAGGCGACAAACAGCACGACTGGCAGTGGCAGTTATTTAAAATGGACTTGGCTAATGGAAGTCAAATTTGTCACAAGCGGACACAGTCTCATACCTTGAAGCTTTTTAATTGAAAAATAAGAAAAGCAACAAAACTTAATAAAATCTGCAATGAAAAATGCAGAGTTCCAGGTGAAATCTGGATATTTTTTCCAAACACTGCAACTAAGTAAAAACAAAAGTCGTCGAAATAAGGCCACATTTTAAATGAACGGGCGTTTCATGACTGCAGTAACTCACACATACAAGCAATAAACAGATTAGGCCATAAAAGAGTCATATTTCGTGACACGTTTCATTTTTCAGTAAATGATACTGTGTTTACTGTGTTTCTGTTGACATCCTGGTTTGTTTGTGCTTCCTCCATCTCTTCTTCTTCTAACATTACGTCTTTCAGCAGTAGATGTTTTTGTGTGTGTCCCGGTAGAACCGGTGCCGGCCTACCCGTCACAGAGGGAGAGCATGGACCGCGAGGAGGCTCGACTGTCGCCTCACGCCGGCGGCCGCCTGATCCGCCAGCTGCTGGAGGAGGACAGCGACCCCATGGTGTCGCCCCGCTTCTACGCCTACGGGCAGTGCCAGCAGTACCTGGACGACACCGAAGTGCCTCCGTCACCGCCCAACGCGCACTCCTTCATCAGGTAAAAACGCTTCGCACCGGAGGCGGGGGGTGGGAGGGGCGGGGGGAGGAGAAGGAAATTGAACAGGCTTGTTTGCGTCCACCAGCCGCAGGAGGAGTTCGTCGCTCGGCTCGTGTGACGACGAGAAGGAGGAGCTGACGTCTGCGCAGATCACGAAGAGGATCCACGTCCTGAAGAAAAAGATCCACAGGTTCGAGGAGAGGTTTGAAGAGGAGCGAAAATACAGGGTAAGAAAAGAAAGTAAACCGGACTAATTAACCGCTCCAAATGAAGAGTAAAAGTCGCAAAATGTGAAAAAACTGCACAATCTGCATTAAATCTAACATTAATGGCATCGGTTGTACTTGATCCTGTTTAGTTTAGTTTTGAAGTAGAATCTGTTTCCTTCCCTTGTTTTATTTTTGCTATTTTTATTATTTTTTTCATTCAGCCCTCCCACAGTGATAAAGTTGCAAACCCAGAAGTGCTGAGATGGGTGAACGAACTGGCCAAACTCCGCAAAGACTTAAAAGGTGAAACACAAAAGACTCAACTTTCAATTATTTTTGTTACTTTTGTTGTTTTTTTTTTTCATCTTTTTGATTGTTTTCTTGACTTTTTTTTGGAGGGGCGAGTGGGGGGTGATTTTTGTGACATTTTCTTGGTGTTGCATTCTTTTTTTTTTTGTTCATTTCTGTCCATATTTCCTTGTGTTTTTTTTAATTTTCTGAATATTTTGTTTTCGATTATTTAGTTTCTTTTATCTGTAATTGCAAATTTTGTAGATTTTTTTCCCCGTTATGTAATTATTATGTTTGTCAGAATTTTGCAACTTTTTTTGTTCAATTTCTGATTTTTTTTTTTTTTTTTTTTTGTCTATTGTCTTAATTATTGAATTCATTTTTTTTCCTCCATGGTTCACGTTGGTGTAAATATGAGCATACACCATAATAAGAGAAGTTAATTGCCGACGATGAAAACGTGAAACTGCTCCCGTTGTGTGGATTTTTGAGATGCCGACAGAAAATCACAGGTTAAACCCGGTTCACGAAGCTCACGTCGTTCTCCTCATCAGAACACAAGCTGATGAAGTCCGAGGAGGACCTGCCGCCGCTGACCCGCCAGCGCAGCAACACCCTGCCCAAGAGCTTCGGCTCCCAGCTGGAGAAGAAACAGGAGAAGCAGGAGAAGGTGCCGAAGCCGCCCGTGGACGCCACGCTGGAGGCCATCGTGAAGAAGCTGCAGGAGAAGCGGGAGGAGGTGAACCGGCCCGAGGACATCAAGGTGAGGACCAACCCGGTGTCGCAACAGAGAGCCGACCCGGGTCACTGCTGACAAGTGATGACTCACTTCCTGTTTCCTGGTGGCAGGATATGACACGGGAGCAGATCGGGGCAGAGAAGGTCGCCCTGCAGAAAGCTCTGTTGTACTACGAGAGCATCCACGGACGACCAGTAAGTCAAATATATGTACAAAGACAGCGGAGTATTGTAATTTTCCGTATTTTATTGTACTCGAGTACATCAAGAGCAGCAAATTGCACTTCTTAGTCCACTGTTTTGGTCTGACATCTTTAGTTTAGCTGATTTAAAAACAAAAAAAACATGCATAAAAGGGCAAAAAGTGACCAAGACGATACGGTGCAGGAAAAGGCAAAGGTCAAAATGATCAAAAACACACAAAATTATACAAAACAGTATCGAATGATGGCAACATCAACGAAAAACACATACTAATGGTGTCATTTTAAAGCGGAAAATGTGACACGTGGTTTTCCCGTCCTGTGAAAACCACGTGTCTGCAAAAGTGCTGATTTTGATTGTTCATTCATGGCATTAAAACAAAACACACTGTGGCTTGTTGGACTGGCTGGAAAACGCCGAAAATACGCAGCCACAAAGCTGAACACAGGGCTCGTGAGGTGACTTTTGGGAAATACGTGCATATGATTTTTCTATAATATGATGCAGCACTGTAGATAAACTAAATAAAATAAAATAAACTGCACTGAGAATCCTTCGCGTGAGCTTGGACTTCAACGTGCACAGCGGTGGACGTGAATACAGTGTGACTTGGATCATTTTACGGCACACGGACTAGTTTGACTTGTTGCACTCGAAGTACATTTGCATGGTTATTTTAAAAAAAAATGCAGAATTGAAGTGGATAAATGCGAGCATGTCCTTCACGAGACGTGTCTGGCCTGTTGCCACGTACGACGTAAACGTCATTGTGACCTAGATTGTAAGTCGGGTGCATCACGTTTCAAGCCATATCCCGGTAAATAATGAAAGAGGCAGATCTCAGCACATTTTAAGAGGTTTTTAATGAGGTTTTTTTGGTGGCAAAATGCACAAATAACAGCTTTTTTTTTTTTTTTTTTTTTTAAAAGAGTATTTGTTACCGGGACGAGCTTCCACAGCGAGACAAAAAACTGGCTTATGATGAAATACAGTCACAATAACTGCGGCGCCTAATCCCTGACCTTCTGGAGCTTCCCGTCACCTCCTCCTCCTCCTCCTCCTCCTCCTCCTCCTCCGGTGTTTAATGACCTTCACGCTGCAGCCTAGCGAGTAGGGACACAGACGGGGAAACTCCACGCTAACAAGTCGTCTGCTTTGACTTCTGTCTCCGACTCCAGGTCACAAAGAACGAGAGGCAGATCATGAAGCCGCTGTACGACCGGTACCGGCTGGTGAAGCAGATCCTGTGCCGGGCCTCCACCATCCCCGTCATCGTAAGTGTCCGGCGTGAAGCCGCAGCACAAACGCGTCTGCAGACATTTACTCCAGCTCATCGTAGCATCGGCGTCCGCCGCGCTGGTGCCGGAGGCGAGTTAGGGGGTTAGAGTCGGCCATCTTAAAGGACAGACCCGTCTTCTTGGAAAATAAATGTTATCAGTATTTCTGATGCAGCTGGTTTCAAAGAACATCTGTAATCTTTATTTTAGGCCTGTCAAAATTAACGCACGAATCCGGATTAATCCATTTGCATGATTAATTAGTTTTAAAATTTTTAACACGGTTAACGCACAATAACTCGTATATCAAGGAAAAAGTGATGAAATCTTCTGGTCCATTTGAGCCACGACACTGACGACTTCTTTAGTATTTACTTCGTCAAAGTCAATTTAAATGTAAAAGTTTTTACACATTTTGAAACAAATGACATTAGTTACTGATGAAAAACAATGAACCAAGTGTAAAAAAGCAAAAACATGTGGATCAGAACATTCCACAGGTTCTGTTAAGTTCTACAAAGCAGCTGGAATTTACGTTAGTGACACAAGTTCAAATACATTTTAATGTAAAATAGGTAATTTTAGTCAAGTGTCTGTATCACTTTATGTCATGAGTGTTTTTGCTGCCACAAAATGAAAAACAACAAATGGGTATTAATTGTGATTAATTGAAATTAATCCACAGTGACCCTGTGATTAATCAGATTAAAAATTTTAATTGCTCGACAGCCCTTCTTTATTCATAGGGCAGTTTTCTAAACTCATGTTGCAGATAATTTAGCAAAGGGAAATAAAAGCAGAAGAGAAAAACAGAACCTGCAAAGAAGTTGATGCAGCTCAATACAAATCTGTTCAAATCAGGAAGTTATATTAAAACTATTTGCCTCTTTCTCATCACATTTTGCCATTTAATAAACCGTTTTTATGCAACATGCATCAGACTCGTACTATGTCCATTATGCAGCGCGGTTCCTCACATCCCCACCCTCAGCGCTGCAGGGCCGTAACTATCCACCAATGGCTTTTCCATCCACCAGGGCTGCCTTTTTTTTTTTTTAACAAACTTGTATCTGAGACACAAATCGGGGGCCTGTTTGCTTGGTTGTAACTGCTCCTTCTGAATCGTCACCACAGGGCTCCCCCTCCAGCAAGCGCCGAGGCCCCCTCCTTCAGCCTATTATCGAGGGCGAAACCGCACTCTTCTTCGATGATATCAAGGTGAAGAGCTGCTGCCGCTGCTGCTTGAATAATCAGTCGCCAGCCGCCCCTCCCTCGCCCTCCGAATCCCGCCCCCTCTCATTTGCCACCACTCGTACCCCTCTATTGAACCGGTTGCCGCCTGTTGAATGGCCTGTTTCCTGCCCAGAGCATCCGTAGACTCATCCAATCAGTAGCTGCCTGTGATTTTCATGTGAGAGCTGAGCGGTGTATAATTTGTAGGCCTAACGTACTAAGTTGAGCCGGTTTAAATGCCGGTCTTGGTTTATTTTGGTGGTGAATAATGCAGCCTCGCTGGTTCAGATTGTGTAAAAGTCTGTTCTGTGTCATTAACATTTATACTCACCAATGAATCCTACTAGAGACGTGAATGATCCAATGATCAACAGCCGTGGAGGTGATGATTTATAACCATCTGTGACTAACATGCATGATTGTTACGCGCTGCAGTGTCTGATCCCAGCGGCGGTGATTTAACTCGAATCCTCGCCAGCAGTTTGACCTTTTGCTCGCGCCCTGCAGGAGGAAGAGGACGGCTCGGAGGACGACGCCGACACAAAGACCCAGTTCAACATGACCGTCCGGCCCGAGATCAGCGTGCTCGGCTTCCTGGACCACATGGACGAAGAAGTGGATGGCTTCATTTCACCCGTAGATGAACTTTCACCCTCGAAGAACAACACGGATATGCGGCTGTCCAACCTGCACGCCGCTACCACGTAAGCAAACGACGCGCATATACACAAAAGAGAAAAATGAGTGCAGTGGTGCCCCGGGTTACGAGTCGAATCCGTTCCGGCGTCACGCTCCTGAAGCGAAAAACTCGGGAGCCGGGACCGGTTTTTCCCGTAGGATACACGTAAAACCAATTACCGTACTTTCCGGGTGATAAGTCGCTCTGGTATGTTAGTCGCACGAGCCAAAAAATGCATAATGAAGAAGACAAAAACGTGTATTAGTCGTTCTGCGGAACAGGTGGCATTTGTTCGGGGCAGCCGTGGCGGCTCGCCTCTTCTAGCGGCTGTCGGTGTGATGAACACCCTATACTCGAAATTATTCAAAATACAAGTTGCTTTGATGTATTCGTCGCTCCCCTCGCCAGACTATGCAAAAAACAGCGACTTTTAATCCGGAAAATACGGTAATCCGTTCCACGACGCACGAAAACTCCCATATACAGTATGTAAACACACGTTGTTCATTATTATTTGAAAAGGAATGAATGAAATTAGTTCTAAAACTGATTTACGAGCTTAACAAACTCTTGGGCAGCCGTCGGGTCGGAACGAGCCACGCCCCCGTGCCTGACCCCCGAATGAATCCCGTGTGTCTGTTGAACCCATCGAACCAGGATCGAGTTAAAGCCGTACATGACCCTCACCGCTAGCATCCTTCTGAGGCCCCATGATGAAAAAACGCAAAACGAAGCACTAGTTCAGGTTAGGGGAACTATTTTCTCATAACCCGAGGTTTCGCTCATGAGCCCGATGTCTTCCTCGCAACCCAAAAAAACTGTACGACAACGCGCTGGTACGTCCCGCTGCTTTGGAGGAGGTCGCGGTGAGTCACAGTCGAAGCGTTTTTATTCTCATCAGACTTCGGTCGGTATGACTTTGTGTCCATGTGCCGCAGCAGATTGTGCCGCTGACACATGTCAGACTAACACAGGTGTTCTTAGCAATACAGTATGTCACTGTATCACGACGCCAAAACCCTGGGAGTGATGCACAAATATGGACGCGAGCCATGCAGGATTAAAGTAATCACACCGTGCATTTTCTGCAGTAATGAGTTAAAGTGTCTGCTGTGGAAAAACGGGCTGTTTCACGGTAAAAGAACAGCTGAACGTGGCAAAAACGAGGCCTGTTTTTTTGTGTGTGGGACGAGGGGTTCTTTAATTTGAAAAACTTTATTATTGTCATATTCATTTAGGCAGCTTTTGCGACATTACAAACCGTCCTTGGTTTTAAAATTTCATAAAGACACTGAAATCGGAAACGTCACATTAACGCGGCAGACTTCCTGTTGGATGAGAGGCTTTTTTTTTTTTCCATGTCTCGACCTGATGCGCGTGCCGACTAACTTTGGCAGCTTCAGTGTTATCGAGCCAATATGTGGCGAAACATTAAAAACGGCTGCATTGAAAAGCTAATAAACATCACAAAAGCCTTGAAATCGCACCGAATGGAGAATCTTTACACTGCGCTGTTAATCGCTATTAATCGCTGTTAATCGCTGTTAATCAGCACGTGAAGCCTTCGTTGCATGTTTGAAATGTTAAAGTACTGTGGAAGAGTTGGAAATGACAAAAAAGGGGAAGAAATACCTTATTCATACAAAAAAGTGACGTCTTGTTGAGCATGAGATGTAGGTTCCAGAGGCTTTTAAATTTTTTTTTTTTTTTTTTTTTTGAGCGAATGGACCTGATGCGAGGTGCCCACCATCTCACACAGGAACTGTACTTTTTGATTTTCTGAGGGCACTAGTGAACCACTCGACCAAATCGATTTTTCCAGCAGGGTTTCAAGCATGATTAGACCCTGGAAAAAAAAAAGAAAAAAAAAAAAAGTCTTGTGAGAAGCGAAGCATGTTTATGTGGATATAATTTTCTTTCCAACACATCTGTGACTCTTCAGTTTCTGGTTAACGGCTGACTTTCCTCTCGTCCAAAAAGTCCAAGCATATTTTAATACATGCGTGATAAATTTATGCTTTTTTGTTTTTTCTTTTTCTTTTTAACAGGCAGGAACTTGTGGAGCAACTCCAAGAGGCCCGGGAGGAGAAGAAGAGAATCCGCAAAAACCTGAAAGAGTTCGAGGACCAGTTTTTGAGGCAAAACGGACGGTAAGGGAAAAACAATAATAAATTTCACCCCGATTACATAAGAAGTGAACAGACCGTCCCGGATAATTGCTTTTCCACTCCCAGAACATTTCATAACTCGTTGTCTTCCGCCCACAGAAATGTCCAGAAGGAGGACCGCTCCCCGCTGGCGGTGGAATACAGCGAATACAAGCACGTCAAAGCCAAACTGCGGCTGCTGGAAGTGCTCATCAGCAAAAGAGACTCGTCCAAGTTGATATGAGGAAAACGAAACCCCCAGCGTCCAGACGGGAACCTGACCCCGTCGCATTTCGCTCTCGGCGGGGAGGGAAAGGCTCTGGTCTGTGTCCGTCGCCGCCATCTGTGCTGCCGCTGCTGCTCGTGTTCTCGGCTCGTCTACCGGTTCTCCTGTCATTAGTCCGACCCGCCGAGCACAGCGTGGTTTTTCCTCCGGATCCTGCAGAGACTCGCTGACCCACAACCGATTCGCCCCCGAGGAGTCGATTTCCAGCCTCGGAAGGAGAGGAGCGTTTATGAACAGACTCAAGTCAGACGCACACGTTTTCACCGCTGAATCACAGTTGTACTGCTAATAATTTATTTCTATCTTTTTGAATGTTTTTATTGGACAGAAGTGTTATTTTGCCACGCTGTAGAAGTCTTAAAAAAAAAACACAGTCGGAGTAAAAATAGATTGAAAATTATTTTTAAAAGAAGGAATTTGTGATCAAGGAATACTTAGTGTATTTTTGTAAGGGAGATGTTACTATTTGTATCACGTCAATCATGTACTCGTCACACCAACAGCTCCTCGTGTTTCTGCTGATCATGTTACTAAGAGACGACGACCACAAATGATTTTCTGCGCAAACACGACTCTGTCAAAAGTACAAACCAAAATGACACATTATCTTCAGCATTAGCACAGTTTCTGTAATAACCGGTACTTAAGCATTCGACGTTGCTTCTTTTCCATTTACTTCACGTGAAATAAGCTATTTTTTCCGTCTCGAAATCACTGGTATGTTTTTTTTTTTTTTGCTCATACGGATGAAGAATCGACGAGGTCGACGGGCGACTCGGGGACCGGGCGTTTCCCGCCGCTGCGCCTCCGGCTCGATTTTTGTTGTTTGTAAATAAGGATCATTGTGTATGTTTACATTTCTGTGAGCGAGGACATTTTCCTTTTCTTTCTCCAAAATGGATGATTTATCAGTGTGTTCGTTTTTTCTGAATGTTAACACTGGCAGGCTTAATGAATTTGAGTGTGTACATTTTAGTACATAAATTGTATTTGTATTTTGTACATGATGTAAATGAAATCATATTTTTACTGACTTTTGCTGTGGCGTGTTTCCTTTGACAGTACTTATCTGCATCACTGTGTCCAGACTTTTAGGCCAAATCCATTCAGTGGGATTCGTTTCCCAGAAAAGACGCATACAGTCAAATTTATTCATTTTACATTAAAAAAGTAAAGAAATCCCCCTGCAGATACATAATATGTGGTTTAGCGTCTCATTCCAGTGTCACGTTCACAGCCGATGAACTAAGGTTAAATACATTTTCAATCCATAGTTTGCTGTTAAATATTTTGGAGAATGAGAAATCATATTCCTGAAAAATGGGGGTTGGATTCTTTTTTTCTTTTGCATGTTAGTATTGTATGGCATGACATGAGCCATGTGATTGCTTGCCTGGAATAAATAAAAATTTAAAAATATAATAGAAGGACTACAATGTATACGTTAAAGATAAACAAATCCTTCTCTATAAATGTACAGTGGATATAAAAAGTCTACACACCCCTGTTCAAATGCCAGGTTTTTCTGATGTAAAAAATTGACACCAAGATAAATAATTTCACAACTTTTTCCACCTTTAATGTGACCTATGACCTGTACAAC
>JAQQAE010013233.1:0-12836 GCA_029823295.1 Pseudamia nigra | reverse complement strand
GGATAGGGTGAGATGGAGGCAGATGATTCGCTGTGGCGACTCCTGAAGGGAACAGCCGAAAGGAAAAGAAGAAGACTATGCAGGGTACTAGCAAAAATGAGAGAAAATGTGTTTCTTGTATGAGACCAATTGTTTCACACAGTTTACTGTACTGCATGGGGCTGATATTAGTTTTATACACATGATGATTGAAACCCACCTTTTGAAACATGCACACTTAGTCACACTGAACTTATACTATCGACACAAACACAATTAAAAAATGAAAGGAACAATATGGCCTTTTGTTACAAGAAGCCTGAGGCAAATTTAGAAAACCTGCTCTTTGTGTAAGAGACTTAGTTAGCTGAGTCACTGACTTTGCAAAAGTGTGGAACATCACCATAATGTAACATCTCACATGAGCACCTTTATCACTCTGTATGAAGCCAAAAGTAAAAATACAAATTTCTGTACAAATTCTGTGCAATCTGATATGAAGTTTAAAATAATTTGGTTGATAGTCAGTGCCGAGCTGATATGAATGTGTAAACTTGCTTTTAATAGGTTCTTTTGTTCTCATTTAGGTGCTTTGTTGGTTGCTATATTAACAGAAAAGATATGTAAACACTTATGAGAAGAATGAACTGAATCAATATTTAAAAAGTATTGCTTTTCAGTTGTGTTTAATCTGTTTTGAATGTGGCTCATCCTTGTGCTCAGTCTCAGGCCATATGAGACAGACAATGATGTATCATAGTGCTATGTTTTTATAGAGTCATGCCGTTAAGCCTCCACCATACTTGTATTGGCTGTGGACTGCAGGCAAAATTAACAACCAGAAACGTGCAGGACACAGCAAAGGAAGTGGGAAAATGTGAGGACATTGTCTTTTTATTTAAATACACAACACATTTCCACTGGGTCATAAGTGATAATTGTGAGGACTTAGTAATTTATAAGTCTATAAATACTTTTCGGAGGAAATTTTTGCAGAGTATCCTCAAAGAATTTGGAAGATCTAATTCTATTTTGTTCATAATTATGTTTTTATTCATATGTAATCACATAAATTGAGAAAATAAGAAATAATTAACTCTGACTGAAGAGTTCACATCCATAGATGGAAGAGCCACCATGTTTCTAAGGTAGCTCCTAGGTGACATCATTTTATAGTGGGTTTCAGCCAACATTATGGCGCAATGCTATCCCTTAGCATGTGTGACTGCTGACCACAAATATTATAGATGTGACTAACCTTATAACCTCAAAGAATGCACATTTATAGTGCCACAGTGTGCCAGACCCATGCCAAACTGTGATGTCCAACTGCAGTGTGAACTACACCCTATCATCTGTGTACTGGTATACCACTAATGGAAAATAAAGCCTTGCCTTTCAGTTTACATTTATAAGGTGTTCCTGAGCTAGACTGCAGCACTGTCTCAGAAAAAGATATGATAATGTGTCATCACAAACAAAAATCACTGTCACAGGTCAAAAAGAGATTAGAAAGTTATTGCACGTTTTGAGAAAGACAAGTCATATATGGACACAAATGTGTTACTTCATAGCAGCCATCTTGCTCTTGATGCCACCACTTGTTATCAAGGTCACACCATATGATGTCTCATTTACACTAACAAATTCAAAATGGATGCCTGTAAAAAAAAACTCCAAAAAGGGAGCTGTGACAGCAGTGATGATTGGCTTTGACGCCTCATGGCCTGTGGGTCTCACACTCCTGTATCCGGTCGAAGAGTGGTAGCACTGGCCCCAAGAATAGCTCCAAATTATTCATAGTGAGGTATGACAAGCTTTGGTGAAAAATAGGAATGTGTCTGAGTCCACTGCCGGAGGCCTGGAGGAGAGATTAAATTTAAGACTGTTAGCCAGTAATACCCCATCAGATCAAAGAATCGAAATGTCCAGCTGGACAGTAACTCTGGGAAAAGGGCAATAACTTCAAAATGCACTGCTATGCTAATGGTGAGTAACATACATGAACTTTCTTTATCAGCACATGATTGAAGCAAGGCAAAGAAATGTTTTATCTAGACAGGAAGCAAAATACATTTTGGTGCGTACTGGAATTTAGAGATTCTCAAATGCATAAAATGTAAAAATATTTTTTTTTATGACACATTACTTTTTTCTTCATGGGTTGTTTTAAACACTGTCAGAAAAGCCATATTGTTAGTTTTTGTGCCTGCTGAGTCACAGTAAGAAAAATGTCCTGTTGTAATCTCGTCTTCATACTGAGGTCATTATTGGTCACAACAGGACATTATTAGCATTCTCATGTCATGTTAAACACATTTAAAGTTATGAAGTGAGCAGGCAAGGTGAATAAACTTCAGCTACTGCATCAACAGAATGGATTATATAAAGACAGTCAAAGCTCAGGTTGAGTAGAATTTTATTTGAATAGGGACGATACAGTTTAACATAGTTCCATTACAAACTGATGTGCTGTACAGAGAGTTTTTAGCTATTGCTAATTTCCAACTCTTGTCTTTAGTTGGGCTTTTATATGTACAACATAATCAGCACAATTACATTTAAATAATCATCATGCTAAAGTAAAAATACAGAATAGAATAAAATTCATATTGAGTACAGTACAGTTTATACTGAAGCTACATTACACTAGAATATATACTACAAACTTGTATTATTTAATATAACACCTTAAAGGGCAAACATAATCTCCATCCGAACACAAAGAGCCAGCCCTTAACCTTTGTTGTGAACAGTTTTATATCTATCTATATCAACGAGTTGAGTCCTGTTAGAAATAAAGTGCAGGACAAAATCACCTTTAATCAAACTCTACTCTCATTCTGGTTTGCTTGTTATCGTTGTTGACACTGCTGCAATCTATCAAATATTGAGCATGTTTAGGAGCAAAGTGGCAGCTTGTTATAGAGGCTGGACGGCGGAATGAGCTACAAATCCTCCAGCAATATGATTATAAAGGAATTATGGCTTTGCACAAATCACCCACTTTATTTAACCAGCTTATTTAGGAGCTTGTTTACTTCTTACCATACGCTTTCTCTATTGTGCAACTTTCCAGACTTAGCGGTGTGAAACTTGGGTATATATAAATACACATACACGCGCACGCGTGCATAAAGAAAGGAAGATGGTGTGACAGGCGGTTCGGACTCACATTCACACGCACAGTCACAGTTTCTCCAGCCCACCCACACACACATCTCACTTTTAGCCCTGAGGCGCTGCATTTGAGAGTTTCATTTACTTGATTAAATCATATTTGCATATGGAAATTGTTTGAAAATGATATTAATTTGTTATAGTCAAAGGAGAATTACTTTCTAATATTAAAGCTAGACCAGACAAAAGCTGCAAGAGTGACAGGTGATGATATTGAACTTTGCTCAGATGGGTCCTGTTGGTGTTATCATACACCCACCCACCTACACTCCCCTCCTCCCCTACACACACACACACACACACACACACACACACACACTTAGGAATTACAAAATGAATGTGGTCTTTGTAGGACATACATCGACATACACCCTCCAGCCTCAGGTGCTGAAATCCGCATCTAAATGCTGCTCTTCTTCCGCCGTCAAACTACAGATGAAGGTCATTTACTTAGCAGCGTGGCGCAGAGTTTTCCATAACCCTGTGTGTTGTGTCCAGGTGTGTGTGACGGATGTAGCTCACCGAGACGCCACCGTGGGACAGATCTCCTCCTGAGCCGACTTGACTTATCAGGAACACGGACCAAAAAAATCAGGCTAATTAATTAAGAACAGTATTAGAAGTAATGGGATATTATAATATAAATTGCTACATTCTGGAACCAATTTAATCCAATTACTGGAACCCCTCATGAATATAATACCTCCAAAATCACTCCGTCAGAGTCCAAAGGGACATGTGCCTGACTACTAAGACTGAAAGAAAAAAAACTGCTCCCTTTTAACGGAGAACACCAGCGATGATTTAAATGGTTGAGGGTAACTGTTAATTTGAGTAATAAACCTAATAATGATTTTTTTTTCTAATTGACATTTCGACCATTTAAAACCTGAGTAGGTTTTTGTTTGAGCTCCCTTGTGTTTGATAAAGACAAATGACTATGCGAGCTGATTGGTGCTTTCTCTCCTAATGGCCTGTTACCCAATTTAAAAAATGTCTTAAAAGAGACAAAGGACGGCAATTCTCCGCAAGTTAAAGTGGAGTGCATTTTGTAGGAGCGGAGGGGATAATTTGACAGAAAGAATCACAGCAACTTCAGGGGCTCGGAAATCATTTCATCAGGAATCAGTGCACATTACAGCATATAAAACAATACGCAAGGAATTTTAGAGTTACAGCAGGTGGCAGAGTAGTGCTGAGCACGTTGGAGGTGGGAAGAAATTACAAAGCAGACTGGAAAAAGAATTTATAGTGAAAAACGGAGGTGGGTAGTACTCAAGTACATTTACTCCTTTACATGTACTTGAGGAGTTTTTTTCAAGTAAATGTACTTCTGAGAGTAGTTGTTTTGCAGAATACTTCTTACTCTTACTCAGTTACATTTAGTGATGAAAATAATGTTCTTCTACTCAGTTACATATGGCGACAGCTCAGTGAGTATTGATAAATTTAGTCAGACTATGAACCGATATTGTGTCAGCGCTAATCAGTAGAAATCCACAAAGCAGCAAAATGTGTTCAAAAAAATCAAACAAATTAACAAACTAAGCCATGAAATGAACAAAATAAGTACAATATGAGCAACAGAATGGCTGAAACAAACAACAAAATGATGAGACATAAACAAAATAATCATGTAAATGAAAAATGACACAACTGACCAAAAAAGGCAACGCAATGAGCAACAATGAACCGCAAAATCTGTTAAATGAACACAGCAACCCAAATAGTTGAGCAAAAATACACAAAACAAGCATGAAAAGTGACAATGATCAAAAATAATCAACAAATCTTGCAATGAGGAAAATTATGAATATGTCAATATTGAGAATAAAAAGTGTTTAACAATATGAATTTTTACATTCACTGGTTCTGATTGTTTTCGCTTTTTAATCTACTGATAAATAAACTGTTATAACACAATTCTTCTTCTTTCCTTTTCGCAGGGGAATCATCTGCCTCCATCTCATTCTATCCTCTGCATTTTCTTCTCTCACACCAACTAAACTCTTTTTGTCCTCTTTCACCACATCCATCGATCTCCTCCTTGGTCTTCTTATTAGAACACAATTAGTCTATAATAAATTCTACTTTATGAAGTTACTCACGACTTCATTAGTTTTTTAAAGTGATACTCTTTTACTCAAGTACTTTTGTTTATTAGTACTTCTACTTGATTTATATATGTTTTATATTTTAGTGTGTTTTATGTTTTGTACTTTAGGTTTGTTGACAGCTTTGGACACTCATGATGCTCATCATATTCATGACAGTTTTCAAATCAAGGTTAATTTGTGTCATTTTTTGTTTTGCTCTGCTTTAGATCCTCAGTTGTCTTGTGCAGAGGAATGGAGGGTAAGAGTAAATAGCCCTATTAGTACCTATAGAATTATCATATAAATCAATATTATGAGGAGAAACACTTGAAAACAGTCCATCATCAGTCAATCAGAGAAATCTCAAGAACGTTTAATATGATTCCAAGTGCAGTTTCCAAAATCGTCACTCTGTGATGAAACTGACCCTCATGAGGAACGTCTCAGGACAGGAAGTCCAAGTGCTATCTCTGCCGCAGAGGAGAAGTTCATTACAATTACCAGCCTCAGAAACTACCAGTTCACAGCACCTCAGATAGTGTTTGATGTGACAGGTTGAGTGTTATTTTTGCAATTCAGAAAACCCCAAACTACAGTATGCAACAGTTGAAAAACATCCAATAACAAAAGTTGGTCTTTTTATGTTGTAATGAATAAAGGAACTTATATTAGCCTTAAAATTAATCTTTTTAAATTTAATTTAAACTTGTTCAGGAAAATGCTTCTTTAACCTCAACATTTAATGCACAATGCCTAACTTTTTTTTAGTACATCCTGGGTCAGGGGTCTGCAACCTTCCCTCCCCAGTGCCTCCTCTGGGTTTGAGAAGGAAGTGACACTGTAAACCAAACTGAACATCAGCATTACATCAACAAAACAAGAAAAGTAAGTCCAAAACAAACTCACAAAACTGACTAAAATAGTAAATCAACTGAATAAGAATTGTTAAAAATGAACAAAATATTGAAGAAAATGAGCAAAATACTCAATTAAATGAAGCAATATCTTCATCAATTAATAAAATATTTTTAAAACATGAGCAAAAAATGAGAAAAAAAACAATAAAATAATAAATAAATTGACCAAAAACAAGTAAATATTGAAAAAAAATCACCAAAATGAAATGATAAAAATGAATACCATAATATTCAGCATGTTTCAAATTTCATCTGGTACATAAAGGATAAAATTTTTTTTTGTGGCTCTAGACACATTATTTTCTCCTTTCTGTCCAAAAATTTCTCCTTCGGTTGCAAAAGTTGCCGATTGATATGCATAACACCCATTGCAGGGCTTAGAAATATGTACAAACCTTATACAAACAGCAAATAGTCTATTGACTGACTACTGCTACCGTCGATCTGATATAAATTCAAGTCCATTTCTGTGTCAAGAAGTCAAATGTAGAATAACAACTATGTACAGCATCCACATAATGCTCATTTAGCCCGTGACCAATGCTCCACACAACCCTATCCTCATGTGTAAACAGATTCCACATAATACATTTGCACTTCATGTCACTGCCTCTTTGTCAGCTAAGCACTAGTTTTTACATGACGTGTTTTACGCTTTAAAAGGTTTGGTGTTGAATTTATCACAGTGGATGCTCACCTGGCCAGTGGACAGGTCAGATGTCCCCAGACATATAGACAACTGGAGATAAAAACAGAGAATACATTCCTGGAGCTTTGTAATGTACAGCCATTGTGTGAATCTTATTAAGCACATCACTCAAATCCTGTGATTTTCAATATGTTTTCTGAATTTCTGATCCAAGGTGTTACTACTTATGCCAATGATTTGACCTATCTTCAACATTTACAAAGCTAGATCCAGAAGAAATCCACTATTATGGAAATATTATTTTTGGTGAATAACTATTGTGCAAATATTGATATGTATGTGATTCCAAATGTTAATGGTATGTTTTCATAGTCAAAGAATCCAATAATGAGGGTCAAATAAATGTAAAAATATTACTTTTTGGTGCAATAACATTATAGGGGAAATGAGCATAGGTTCAAATGATAATGGTAGGTTTTGACTCTGAAGAGAAACTGCGCTGCCTTGGAGGAGGTCTGTGCTCTTGGCGTGTTGTGTAGTTCGTTGCTGATGTGTCTGTGAATGTGTTGGCCAAATCGTAGACTGGTGGTCACGTACAACACATTCCTGCAAATGTTTTACAATGCAACCCTGTGAAGAAACAGATTGGTCTGCAGTTCTTGTGTACGTTGATACAAAGCTGAACACTGTGGTATTTCATGATTCATGGTTTTACATGTTTAGGGATGGATACATAAGAGCAAGACACTAAAGGTCCATAGATTTACTAAGCATGTTTTTCTGCATCTGTCAGGCCTGACCTGTTTTACCAGGTGAAAGTCTTACTCTGACCTAGTGTGTAATAGTGTGCATCAAACCATGGACGTATGTGTACACAGTAAAAAACTGCAAGTGCATGGAGTTAGGGCAGAAGAATGAGAGACTTAAATTTTTAAACAAGGTGTAGTTTTGGGTTAAAACTGTGCATAAATGATTTTCTTACCTGCAGCTTTTAATTAAAATATGTGTCACAACATATTGCACTTTCATATCACTTATTTAACATGTCCCTCAAATGTATAAAGACTTTTCCTGTAATAGAAAAGCTTAAGTGGCTGGTGGATGAGACATACTGTAACCAGTGCAAATATGCTATGCATTTCATCTTTAGTTTAGCTTGGAATAAAGAAGCCATAGTAAATCACTATGAATAATACTGGAACAGAACTTCCTCAAGCTCTAGCTGAGTTGCCAAGGTACAGTCAATATAAGCTGAACTGTCAGTAGTAGTAATTGTGTAAGGTTACTGTTAACAGGTGTACTTTTGCATTTTGTTGTGCTGCAGGAAATTATTGCACATATTTTTGTGAAAAGTAATAATGAAAGCAGTAGCAGCAATATCAGTTGTTTTTCTATTCCCATGTTTTTTATTTTTTGCAATTTTTCAATTCTAGTGTTGTATTTTACAATAATGCTTGTCGTTTTTAACAAAGTAGCAGGCTAGTAGTGACATAAACTAGTGCAGTGATACAAATGTTTGTCTGTGGCCTTTGGCGATGGCGTTGCATGTTGTGAGTGACTCACTGACAGGCTGAGGCTCCTTCACTGTAAGGACCCTTGTGGTACTTTTAGCCTTGTCATTGTTTCTATTTGTGTACTTCTCCCCCTCTCTTTTGTTTAGTCTGTGTGTGCCAATACATGACCTTCCTTGAAACCCGTTAGAAATATCATTACTGTCATTTATGCTTTCATGTAACCCCTGCTGTGACAGGACAGTGATTAAACTTGTAGCAATCCAAATGCTAACTTCTATGGAGTGGGAACAAAGTGACTTCAAAACTTTCTGAAGAAGTAATGAAATTATTTCACAGGGAAAAACAAAACTCGGTTGCTCTTTTAATCAGTGACAAATTCAACCATGCCTTAATGCATATTTAATTACATCAACATTTCCTTTTCCCGCATGAAGGCGAGAGGGAAGATCTTGTTAAACTGAGGCATGGGGACGTTAGTGTGAAATATTGAGAAGTGTATGAAAGAGGAGCTTTGTATTCCCCGGTGGATCCCAGAGACAATCACGGCAAAGAAAGGAACAGAATGAATTGAGGTGCTTGTTGTTGTTGTCGTTTGTTGTCGAGTGAGAAAATCCTCAGCTCGCCAGTGAAGCTATTATCCCATACTATGGAATACAATAAAAATTGAGTCAGTTCAGTTTTATTGATACTCTCACGAGCAATTTAGCAGGTAGTGCTGGTTGTCACAGAGCAATGTCTCATCCCACCTTAGTCACACCAGCAAACAGATAATGCAATAACACACAGTGTAATTGTAATGTAGATGCAGTGCATAAACACTCTACACCAGTGATGGTTTGGTTTGGCAAAATTATCATTTACTTAAATGTGATAAATGATGAAATAATTTCATTTTAAATGTCTTATACAGCTCCGAATGAGGAAACTGTTTTGTCTGCATCTGCCTAAAAAGTTGTGTTTGGTACTGACTTCTTGATTTAGAAGAAAAGAACAATGGGTTTCATGCAGGATGAAGTTGGTGTTTTTACTACATCCCTTAGTACGTACTTTATTTGTGCTGGATTAGTCTGGACTTACTGACAAAATTCCAGCAGTGGAATGTGCACCAAGTACTTTTGTGCAAATACTTGAATATTTCCTTTTACTGTAGCTTCATACTCCACAATTTCAGAGGCAAATATCACACACTAGATTTTTTTGATGGCTTTACTTTCTTTAGAAACACATTCTTCCAAATGTGTCAAGTTTGAATTTTTGGGATAAAGTGATGCATTATGTTGTCCTTCATGGGTTGAGTTGACCTCTGAAATCAAAGACTGTGTTCACAAAGCTATGTATGTGGAAAGTCTGTGGAAAGTGTCGATACAAATCATCCATTGATCGAATTTAACTAGGAGTTGTGCTTCTAGGCTTGAGATTAAATGCAGTGTTTGTCATGCATTTAACCTAATTACATGCCCTCCACTGTTTATTTTTTATCCCCAAAAGCTTCTCGCCAAAAAACTGTTTGATCTCATATTTACAACATCCTCTAAATATTATACATTATACAGCATAAGTTAATGTTGGATTGAGTCAGTATAAAATTGATCATGTAGTAGTAGTGATAAGAAAAAGTAATTCTTTCTCTGTGCATTTTTGTAACCTTATCCTAGTCATTTTTGTATCTAAACCTACAGTATCACAGTCTAAATGCAACAGCAGTGTAAAATTTCGCAACAGCATCAGAGGTTTTTAGATGCACATGGGGGTTTGGGAATGACTTTGAATCAAAGCTGCTGGTCAGACATACTAAGGACATGTTGTAAATAAAGTCATATTAAATCAAACTAGTGTAACTTACATTTCAGTGACTAGATCACATATTGTAACTCTTCTCCTTTAGCAGATGAAAAAAGCTCACTATCAGATCAGGTAAACAGTGGATCTATAAGTTGCTTGTATAACTTTGGATTTAGTGGGGTGATAGCCTGTAAGGTAGTTCTTTTGTGTGTTTACTTTGCTGTCACTTTGCTGGTTGTGCCATACGTGGTGATGTGGAGCCTCTGAAGTGAAATACTTACACTAAATATCCACTTTAAGTAATGATTAAAGTCATTTTTAGTGCAGGTCTTTGGCAGGAGGGCAGAGAGGTGATGTGATGCTGCCGTACACTGCTAATCACATCAATGCAGCCTTTTGTGTATGGTGTGTCATTTTCAAAGATGCACGTCTGTTTGCTTGTCCAATGATTACTCATGTTCACACATAAGCTGACTCTATATGTGGCTTTTCTGACAATAGCATTCACAACTGAGTGTACATGTGTTTTTGTGAGTTTCATGGTGTTTTATATGTGGCTGTGTGGGAGTGGATTTGGCCCTCTCTGCTTTGTGATTATGACTTTATTAAAGGTGTTTGTTCTGCCGGATGGCACAGACACAGAGGGGGCTAAAATGGAAAACATATAATCTCCATATTATACACATCAAATGTCAAAATATAGAAAAGTGATTTATGTGACAATCCCTATCCATGACATTTTTCTGCTTTGTGATATCAGAATGTAATGATAAATATCATTTATTATGAGCACCACATAAAATTACCAGCCAAATGGTACTCAATGGTGGATTTGACTGTTTATCTTTTAATTCTTTTAACTCTGGGAATATTGCAAAACACCCAATGATGCATTAAAGCGCGTATTAAAAATTCTTTAAAATAATTTTTGCACTTAAAACTTCTGGAAAGTGGGCTTGAAATACTACAAATGTCTACATGATATTAAAGCTGAGTTTCTCATTAATTGAATATTTAAAATTGGCTCACTGTGTGGAAACCATTACTGTAAAGATGTTGTAAGTCACATTTTAATTTTGAAAAACAATAAAAGAAGAAGATGGCGGCTGCAAAAATGTCAAACCAAAAGCTTCAAAATGTCAGTCCACAAACCCATGGTTAAGGTTTTTAAGTTATTAGTCTTATTAGAGGGTCACCAAGCAACTTTTATCATAAACAACAAACATAAACAACAGAATAACCGGAACGAAGTGCATGGATTTCTTATATTGTTATCCTAATTTTCCAGTAAATGTCTGTAAGTTAACCAAAACAAAAATAGTACAGATTTATATGTATGTGAGCACCGCAGAGTACCACAAAGTACTGTGGAGCGCGTGCGCGCACACGTGCGCTCTCGGGACCTATTTTTCTTGTAACCCAAGGTTTTGCTCGTGAGCCGGTGCAAAATTTAGCCTGATGTCTTACTTGTGTCAGGAAAAAGTCGTATGATGATGCACTCATATGGTGGGGTACCACTGTACTGGGTTGGACCTCCTACATATCAAATGATGGTACACTGTGGTCACAAAGGGATGGACATGGCCAGCAGCAATACTTGGCAATAGGCTGTGGCATTTATACAATGCACAGTTAGGACTAAAGGTCCCAGAATGTGCCATGACTGGCAGCCAGAGGAGTTGATACAGGGTATGATGGGTTCATGCTTTCATATCGCTTATTCCAATCATTACCATAACATCTAAATGTTGCAGCAGAAATCAAGGCTCACTAAACAAAACAACATTTTCCAGCCTTCTACTGACCACTTTTGCTGAGTCCATGTGAATTGTAGCCTTAGTTTCCTGTTCTTAGATGACAGAAGTCTCATCATGTGTTACCTTCAGCTGCTGCACTTCATCTCCTTAAAGTTTCAATGTTTTGCATTGTCATTGTCTCTGACTGGACCAGTTAATCTCTGCAACATGTATCCTGCTGTTTAAACTCGCTCTGTGTTTATCTCAGGGCCTCATGCCATACACCTCATGCACTGAACTGGACGCCTAGAAATGATGGCATGTAATTGAGCTGCTGTAATTTGTAGTGATTGACCCAGAGGGCCGCCTATTAGCAATTGTCAGCTGGAATGATAGATCCCTTTAACATTACGGAGCTGTGGTCGTCCCCAGTGTCCGCGCCCGCTTAACTTGTTATTTATAGATCATGTCAGGCCAGTAATAAACATAAAGCATAAAACTGCACCTAATGTGCTGCTAATGAAATCTGGACATGAGCAACTTTATGAATTGAAATAATTCATGGGACTGTTTCAATGGCGCCGGGTGCCTCTGAATCAGGAAAGGTTAGTGCTGTCTCTGTGTACAGAGCGCTTCCCTGTTCATTTGCCGGGTGTAAACGTAAAGCGGTAGAATCACAGTGTAGTCAAAGAGAATAGAGACTCTAGCTCAACTGTTAAACTGCCTCTTGTTTTATGCTACAGTATATTCAGTTTTTTTCCCATCAAAGTATGACCTTCATGCACTTGTGTGAGCTTGTGGATCCTTAAAACCTCTCTTTCAAGTCAACATGACTTTTGGCTGTAATTGCTATTTCTGATGTTTTACAGCTCTGATTAGGGAAATGTATGCACTACCTTTAATGTAGTGCTAGATAGATAGACAGTTAGATACTTTATTGATCCCTAAAAGGGAAATTCACAAATGCCAACCTTGGGGTGGGG
>JAQQAE010013232.1:0-12836 GCA_029823295.1 Pseudamia nigra | reverse complement strand
GGGGTAGAAAATGGATGGATGGATGGATATTATTCTTATATTGATAGTAGTGGCACCAGATTCCAAAGCATCACAGATCAAATCACTGTGGCTGAAGTTTATTGCGTTCACGCGAGTGTGCGCACCTGTCAACGGCACGACGTGCACCGATGACTGAGCTCATACCACTGGGGCAGACCAACACAATCTCCACGTTGCCACGGCAAGGATGCGTTATTGTCATGGTAACAGTCACATGCTCCAGAGTCTGCATGCCAGATGGTCTCAGATCAGCAGCAGAGACTGAGGAAGAGGAGAGACAGAAGAGAGTGTTTCAATCCATCTGTTTTTAATTGCATTTTCAATTTGTGCAGAGAAAGTTTTTAATTCTTACAAGAGGAGCTCAGCACAGGTAGGTAGTACCTCCAGTACATTTACTTCTTTACAAGTACTTGAGTAGTTTTTTCATCAAAATGTACTGCTGAGAGTAGCTATTTTACAGAATACTTATTTCAGTGGCAGATGGAAACCTGTATAAAAATGCTTTTTTTAATGTCAAAGAAATTTCTGACACATTTGGATGGAATCCAAGTTTGAGGTCAAAATTACTAGCCCCCTATGAAACTTTGATTATTTTCAAAATGTACTCCATGCTTCTCATTCCAGTTCTGTATACTTGAAAACATTTTGATAACTTTGTATATCCTTTTCCCGCTTTGTGTCCATCAACAACTCTTCTTAGATCTAAACTCATTTAGTTATGTTTCTGGCATGATGCTTTTACAAGTGATGCCTCACATCCTTTCTGAAGTGAATAATAAACAAAAGTTGAGTTTTAACTTCAGGTCACAGAGTGGTTTGTGCTATGTTTGAATAAAAAGGTCAGTTCTTCTGGTTGTCTGAATGGAACTAGCATGATGTGAAATGCTGTTAAAAATCTGGCACACTTTTAGACAACAACTGAGAAAAATCTGAAAGCCTAGTATGCGTACACAGTATAGATGGTGGCCTGGAGCCTTTTAGTTTGGAAAGAACATTGTGTATTATGGAGGAAAGCCTTGAATTACTGTAGACTAACCTGAAAGAGAAAGAATGAAAAAAAAATGTATATAATTGTTTAATAAACACTATGAGCCATGGTGTGTCTGATAACTGGCAGCCTATATTTGTTAGGACCTTCTTAAGATACTTTTAAAACACATTTGAAACAGAGTTTTAGACAAATGAACTTTGAGTTACTGAAGAATTGTAGGTACATGGACAGTAAATATAAAGTGGAATGTACAAAGCTATATAGATACGTAACTGAACATTAAAGAAACTAGAAAGGTCAGTGGTAGGTTAAAAGCATTCAGAAATGTGGACATAAAATAACTCATTTTTAAAAAACATGGAAAAATTGCACCGAGTAAAGGCTTCACAGTTTAATGACTTGCAGTGCCTTACATTAATGAAATAGAAGCAAAACAGATTTTTAAATTCCATTTAATTTTAGTGTGTGTTGCACTCATGTTTTAGAAAGCTGGTGTTTCTTTGGTTTTTTTTCAAATTGACAAAATACTTTCTTTGCAATATTCTCCCCTAATTGTGGTAAACAATAACCGCAGCTCATTTGAATATATGTGATGCTCTACCCAGCCTTTCTTCTGCACATGACAAGTAATTGTCTAAAACACATTAAGAAGGGAAGAAATGGCACAAATTAACACTTGAAAAGGCACATCTGTGATTTGAAAACTGTTCTGTGTGACTACCTCGTGAATCTGATAAGAGAATGCTGTCATCAAAATTAAATGTGACTACCTTACACAATCTAAAATATTAAACACAAGGAGAAGGTGTTTCCAAACTTTTGATTGGTGGGGTATGGTACAGTTGAAGTTAATTCATCTTGTATTTTTTTTTTTTTTTTTTTTAAATCAGACTACAGATCTGTTCTCTACATTTGCAGCACCGATCGCTAATGAACCGTGGTGTTCTCTGACCATGTAGGGCTGCAATACATCTGCAGGGCAAGGAGGGATGTGAAAAGGGACAAGGAGAGTAAACAGACATGTGGAAGGAGACACAGAGAATGAGGAGACAGATGTAGAGAGACAACGAGAAAAAAGGGAGAGAGATGGTGATAAGTAGGAAAAACCAAGGAGAATGTAAGAAGCTCTGTGTTTGGAAGGAAGAAAAAAGGATGGATGTCAAAAGAGGAAGAAGATTAAATGGATTTCTCTGACCATAAAAATAAAGATAGATCTATTTGGGTGGGCCGTTTTGCTATTGCAAAGCTTAATTTGACTGTCAGCTGTGGGTGTGCAATTCAGTGGACCCGAGTTTTTTCTGATTTCTTCAGTAAGACAATGAATAACTATTCAAGGAATCAACCAATAAACTTGTCATTCTCAACTAGTCTCACTGTGACCCACATTTTCTAGATTTTTCAACGTGAGACCCACTTTTACAGAATTCAAATCACACAAATGCATTGGTAATGGTAAATATGGTTTGTGTAAAATCTGAAGAAAGTATGCACATCTTTTCATCACCGCATTCAAACTCAAGTTGACAAAAAGGGAATAGTGTCAACAAAACAGTTCTCTACTGTAAATGAGACTGCACATCTCAATGGGACTACGTGAATAAAAAAGGTTAAATAGAAAAAATACAAAAGCAAAATAGGTGACAAAATAAATGAAACAATTAAAAAAAAACAACCTTGACTTAAATAATACACCAAATGAAGAAAAAACCCAAAACAAAATGCAACAATGAGCAACTGAAAACAGACAAAATAAACAACATAATCAAGAAAATGAGCAGAACGAACACAATAACCTTATAAATACAATGAGCTATAAAAACTATACAGACTTTTTACCATACACACTGTGAGCCACATTTGGGACCTGAGCCTCCAGTTGAGAACCACAGCAATAAACTGTATGGGGACGTAATTATTAAGCCAGTGTGTGCTTTTATCCAGCCACCGTGTTCACATGGGAAACGAGCTGTTTTAATACTTAACAGGCTGAACATTAGCCAATAATGCGGCCAAAACACATAGAAACTACAACAACAAACAACACTGCTTACTGTTCATTACAAAAACCCATCAGAGATTTAACTGGAGCTCGCTGCGCAGAGGCATGGATGGCAAAATGCATACTAATACTTTGATGTGATTCAGTTCATGTTTTAAATCTAGTCCAGACATTCCTTGCAAGTCTGCTGTGTAGCTGTCAGCAATTCAGTCTTATTGCAGGAAACTACAGAAACACACACAAACTCTGGCCGAGCTCCTGACCACAGCGAGGCCAGGAAAGAGGGAAGATACTGATCAAGGGAGGAGAGGAAAAGAGACAAGGGGAAAGGAAATGTTTCTGTGAGAATGAGGTCACTGCCAAGCACATGAGACAGAGAGACACATCACATGGATGTAGACGGCAAATATGAGAGGTGGCAAACAGGAATGGATCAAAAACAGACAGGACGCTTAAGAAACAAAGGAAAATTACAGAAATATGTGGGAGAAGAAGGGAAGAAAAAACGAAACTGCAGCAGATCTCAAACAGCAATTCGATGTGTACGCAGCAACATGCAAACAAGAGAACATTACCTAATATGGACAGGCAGACTGGCTGCAGAGCAAATGGAGGAGGGCGGAGGGAGGCAGCTGTGAAATGCTGTGTATAAACTTGACTATCAGCTGTCCTGAGCTAATGTAGAGTGAGACAGTGGGTGTTTCTCTCCAGCAGTTTTCATTTGTATTTCCAAAAATCAAAAAAAAAAAAAAAAAAGCCTGGAACGTTGCAAAACATTTTTTATGCTTGGGCTATACGTAAAAATTGGGAGATCAATAAAAGGTGGCTGTAGACGTATCAGAATTACAGGTTGTACAACATAAGCCTGCAAGACTGGTTTTATGTTGCTCTCTTTGAACTAACACTAATGCTGTACTCAGCACTGAGCATTAAAAGGTGTCTCTACTGTACTTTCTATGATCAGCTTAAAACACCTGCATGTTTATTTAATTAAATGGTTAATTATAAAAATGTTCATAATCTGGTAACAGTCATATCATGGCACCCTGTGCTAAGGCTGCAACAATACATTAAATCATTTTACCTCCTCAGATCTGTTAAATTGAACACAACTTATCACTTAGAACTTGCAGGGGTATTTAACTCATTTAATTGAATTACAGAACACAGCAAGTTTCTCTGTTGTGTATTTAAAATGATCTTTTTGTTTTCTTATTTTGTGGTTGCAGTATATAAAGTTAAAATGTTATGGCATTGGGATGGCTATTAAATACTGAGAGTGGGCATTCAGGTAGGACTGCTGCAAGTTTCTAATAAGTCAGTTATTCACTGCTAGCTACTGATTGAAGTGTTTTTGCTACAGTCTCAGAAAATTATTTGTTTAAAAGTTGAGTAATGAATTAAATTTTTGGTGAAAGCGGACAGACCAACAGCCTAATATTGTTGTCTTAACTGCAGTGTATGAGGAACACAGCATGTCAAACGTATGTGTGCTTGAATGGATTGAATGAAAAATTTGTGAAGGCAGAGACGAGATCCAAGACGATGAATGTTGTGGGCACACATGCACATCAAAAAACCTCTGAAAACATTCAACAAATTAAAGAAATTGTTTGGAATAATTGAGTCAGAGGAAGAATAAAATGGTCCATTCTTTACTGAGTTGGCATACTAGCGCACACTGCACTCTCTGTAAAGCAGTTTCTGGTCAAAAACCAAAGAACAGTGATTAATCACTCTCCCTTTTCACCTGATCAAGAACAATGTAACTTTGTCCTTTTTCCTAAGATCAAATCTGTGTCAAAGGAACACGTTTTGAGTCTGTGTCATAAGTTAAGAAAAGAGACAGAGGTTCTGAGACAACTGCCCAAAGAAGACCTACTGCACTGCTTTGATTGGACCCAAATGCAGCGGTGTGATGATGCAGATGAGATTGAAGTTCGAAAACACTGAAAAATGTTTATGATCCATAAACTTAAATAGCCACACCTTGTATATTGAATATATTGACGATATTACAATAGTGTAAAATGTTATGTATTTGATGCAGATTTGAAAACTGCTATGGAACTCAGCTAATAAGGATGCTTCTAAATAAACAAATGAGTGATGAAATAACTTGTGTATTTGCGTACAGTATATAGACACTGCTCCATATACTGTATATTGTAGTTGCACCAACTTTCAAGGCTTGATCAACTTCCATTTTTGCAGAACAGCTTTAAGTTGTTAACCCATGTTGTTTCCTGAAAAAGCCCTTTTGTATAATTCTGAAATGTACATAATTTTTCAGTTAATTTTATTTTAAGCTCTGGAAGTGCAGCACTTACCGTTGTACCATTTCAATCTATGCACTGAACTTAAACTGCTTGAATTTCAAAACAGGAAAAATTGGGGTGCTCTAAAACTTTTGACCAGTAGAGAACGGGTCCGTGTGTATTCATGTACGAGCTGTGACGTGTTGTGGTCCACCTCATGCAACCGCAAAAGCGCCAGTTTACTTGCACTCACGTTACTCAAACCACCCGCTCTTTAGGTATGAAATACACTTGGGCATGGCACACGTCATTGGGAGCTAAATGTAGGACTATGGTCAAATGACCATATTGAAACTTTTTTTTTCCTTACTTATGCATTTATTACCATTATTGAAAATAATATTTATTTTTAAATGTGCCGAAATACACACAAACCATATTGTTTTAAGAAATAATACATACTCCATGTATCCATCATATAAATATACATAATTATTGCAGTATGTGCACTCCTATATGGCCACCCATCCTCAAAACTCTATGTACTCTGTCTCTGAAATACCAGTCACTGGTCTGTTTTTATGCCTAAGACCAGGTTTAAGCATACATGTTTTGTGCAGGTTTTAGGAGAAGATAGCAACACACCAGTCAGCTGTCTAATTTTAATACCAACATACTATACCAGCACTCAGGTGCGCAAAGCATGTTTCAATCTCAGTGGTGTGGGCACTTGGTGGAGAACGGGCATTTTTGCTGAGGCAAGATAGGAATGGGTCATCCGCTTTCTACTTTGCAACAATGCGCCATGCGGAAGATAGGGTCCTAAATCTGTGATGTGGAAACCCAGCTAAAGAGAGGTAGAAGAGCAGAAACATGTTTACCAGTCCAAGCGCTGAGAAGTTCATTGGGATAAGTCCGAATAGGCATCTCCGCCTTTATTACGAGGCTCTGATAGGACACAAGGAAAGGCACCGACTCCCACACCTAACCAAAGAGAGGAAACAAATCAGTTCTTAACTCCTGAACTAAATGACTTGTTGACAATTAATCCCCAGATTCTGGTGATTGAAGTCTTATTTTTACACAAAAAATACCTTGGCAGCATTGACCAGTCTCCAAGCATTGAGAAGGCCAAAGCCATGTTGGTGGCTATGATGGAAACCAGCTCCATTCACCCTCCAGTCTGCAGTGTTGTCGCACTGTTTAAAACACACACAGACACGTGTTAAGCTCATGTGCACCAGTTTGTCCCATTTACAGTAGTTTGGCAATTTAGGTTTTGTTGGAAAGTGAGAGCTTGGGATGTACAATAAGATAAAAATCCCACTACAGTACATCATGATACAGAAAATTTTATGTCAGTTCAATGAATTAACAGTTTATATGTAATGACTTGGGATGGAAAGATCTCGAAATGTGACTCTGAGGTATTTGTGTTCCATCCGTGGTTATTTTGCAGTCTTTGATGGCTGAATTTCATTCTAAGAGATGGTGATAAAGACGGTCCAGTTACATTTCTTCTTTCATTCTTATTTCCACTGGCACAAATGGGACAAAAATGAAAAAAATAAAACATCTTTATCAGCTTTCAACAAAATTATTTGTAACATTGCATCTTGCAGAATTTAATAATCTATTCATAGCTTAAAAAAGGCTTATTCCTTGTAACATTTTGAATTATATAAACAGCAAAAAAAAATGTACATAGCCTCGACCGATCCGGTTTGGAAGTCATATTAATGATTCACATGTTTGAGTTGGCACAGGTTTTACGTCGGATGCCCTTCCTGACACAACCCTCTGTATTTATCCAGGCTTGGGACCAGCGTAAGAAAGAAAACTGGCTTGTGCCCCCCTCACGGCTGCATTAAAATGTACATAGCGATATTAGGTTTTTTTTTTTCCTAATTACAGCTTATGTAAGAATGTAAAATCTAAAACTATAAGCTGCAAAGCCAAATAGATCAAAACGAAAATGTGTGAATATGGTCAGATATATAATTCAATTAAATTCAATACAGCTATATTTGTATAGCGCCAATCATAATCCAAGATTATCTCTAGGCCAATCATAATCTAAGATTATCTCTAGCAAACCTAGGTCGATGAGGAGGAGGAAAAAGTTCTTTTAACCAAAGAGAAAAACCTCCAACAGAACCAATGGCTCTGGGCAGGTGGCCATCTGCCTCGATCAGTTGGGGTTAGTGGTCGGGAGACAAAAGAAAAGAGTAGCGATAGAGCAACACACAACACAGACAACAATGCATCCAAGAGTACATTATAGCAGCAAAAAAATTAAATACAGGTTGAACATAAAACCTGGCATTCATATTTATTGTTAAAGTCACACATATAAACACAGATCAATTCAGACTTCAACAGTAAAATAAGACTCACTGTATAAATACACAGCCAGTCCAAAAAAAAAAAAAAGTCCCAAACTTTCAAATTTCATCAGATGGACGCAAGCTTTCATTACAGCACACATTTGCTCTGGCATTAAATTCGAGAACCTCTGAAATATCACAGTACATATTTCTGACCAGAGTTACGTTCAGTTTTTGTCAAGATCTACGATAGTACTGACAGGAGAATGGGAGCAGGTTTGGACTCTGAAGGCTGATGTGTAACTACTCTATCCATCCTATTCTTTGAACTAGGGATGGGCAATGACTTTGGAATAACCAAATGAAATTTTTGGGGGTAATATCAATTAAGAAATGTGACCATTGTGTATCAAAAAGTAAACCTTTACTCTTGTTTTTACCTACATCTGGTAGTAACACAGTAGGGGGATACTGCACGTCTCACAACAGAAAAATACAGATGAGTCTCCCAGGTAAATGTGTGTGGCGCTGTGGGTTTATATGCTACTGCTAAACTCAATGAAACATGTAAAACTAGCTGCCAAAATCTAAGTAAATGACATTGAAGTGCATTGTAAACTCTGCCAGGTGAAGCTAGGTTTGGAGGTCAGCAGCTGGGATTATTTTGTTCCAAATGTCCACTGACTAGTGTTTTTGCTTGAAATGTACATCTCAAAATTGGAACCCCTTGAATCCTGCAATTGCTGTCTTTGAAAATTCCTGTGTCATTAGGACGGATACTGATGGTGAGAGAAATGAGAAGTGATGCATTGCTTCTGCTTTTTATTGTTTTTTTTGCTGAATCCAGATAGCAACTTCTTTATAGCCAAGCAGTGTATATAAAGTATAACAAGTAAATAAAACATGCTTACATTATTAAAAAAAGTGTGATTCCTGCCTTAGGACTATGGATGAAATTTAGCCTTTGTGCTAATTCTGGAACACTTATATTGATGTGCAAAACTGATATGTCGATTAATGTGCACTGTCCTAATTCAATAAATAAATAAATAAATAAATAAATAAAATTTAACTGAATAACAGAGCATGACGTGAAAAGATGGCTAGTGCCAATTCAAAATTCTGACTAAAGAATTTAAAGAAGAAGCACTAGAGCATGTGCTTAGTAGGATGCACAATTAAAACATCAGAGTGATGGACAACGCTGTCTGACCTCATCATACTTACCTTGGTGGCAGTGAAGGCGATGATGTGCTGGACGTCTCTCCAGCTGAGACAGGGTCGCACCTGCAGCATAAGGGCCACCATTCCTGCTGCCAGGGGGGCAGCGGCTGACGTGCCAGTGTGTCCCTCTGTGCAGCCCGTCCCCCGCTGCATGGACCAGTCTGATGTCACCTATGGCAAGACAGGAACGGGTTACAGCCAGTCTACAAAACCACAATGCCACAGTACTGCCAGGGAGTCAAACACAAGTAGACATGTGGAAACGCTCCTTTCACAGTTTGAAGGTCTTCAGTATTAATGTACAATGCTAAAAATAATAATTTAAAAAAAGACAAATCACTGAAGAAGAAAGTAATTTTTCCATACAACCTGTTGTGGTATTGTACAGTATTGGACAGGTGGACCTTTTAGAGCGAGCATTAAACACAAAACAGCAAAGTAGGGTGGAGAAGGAGACCGCACTTTGCTTTGGCGCCAATGTCATGAATTCAGCCTGACGAAAGGTTTACTACGGGTGGTCAGATCTGGACAATGTGGACATTAAAAGGACCATGAAGAGGTTTAAAACAAAGAATGGGAATTTTATGGTGTATACAATCACATGATAAAGCGGTTTCCAAACGTTTACAGCTGAAGATGCAAAAGATAAATTTGGCACAGGACCCAATTGTTGTTTAAAAAAAAAAAAAAACCATTAGAAATTGGCACAATATCCCCATTTTGTTTACCTGTGTAGAAGACACTAAAACAGAAGATGGAGAGTGATCTTATTTTGTCACTCACAGCTTCTAATCAGAGTTAACAGTGTACATGAAGTAAATTTACATGAACAAAAGTGAAGATGAGCAACAAAACTGAAAAAGCAGCCAAAATGAATAAAATGATCAACCAAATGCACAAATGAGTAAAGTAATGAACCTAAAGAACAATAAATAATTCAGTAAATGAACAAAGTAAACTAATCCAATAAACCAAAAATGAGCAAAAAAAAATTAAGAGAAAAAAATTCAGAAAGTTAACCAACTAATTGGACAAAATGGACCAAATTTAACAAAAAATAAAACAAAACAAGAGATGGTAGCAAAGCCACCAATGCTAGTCTGCTCTGGATCATAAGTTAGTTAGTTTCTTTCTTCTTCAGGACCTTCCAAATGGTTGTACTGGTTATGGCCAATATTTGTGCAATGGCTCTGATTGATTTTCCATCTTCTGCCAGCTTCAAAATTGCTTGCTTTTCTCCCATAGACAACTCTTTGGTCTTCATGTTGGTTACACCTGTTTAACTATAAAGGGAGTCGGCACAGGTAAAACCTAAATCTGAGAGGAGACACTCGGTACTATTCATTGTTTGAAAAATCAGTGTAATAGGACACACCTGGGCAACAAAAAACACACTTGTCAGTCACACGTTTCAATATTTTGCTCACTTGAAAAATAAGGTGGTTCAAACAAAATGTGCTATCTTCTAAGTTGTTTAACTGATTTTGAGGTAAATATCTGAAAATAGAAGCTGAAACACAGTGGTCCCTCACTATATCGCAGTTCACCTTTCGCGGTCTCACGGATTTTTTTTTTTTTTTAAGTGCAATTTTCATGTTTTTTTTTTTTTTTTTTTTACAGCATATGAATGCATATTGTGTTCTGTGTCCAGATTGGCTAAGGCCATTGTCAATCAATCCCCTCTGCTGCGTTTCCTGTACTGTACAGTATAGAATGCATTCAGCTCACCAACCTTACACAGATGTTTGATCGCTAGCAGTGTGGCTCTGAAGTGCTGTATGTTTGCAAGTTTTCTCTCCGACAAAAACCCACAATGTCGACAGAGGCCTTCATTGGAAAAAGACGCTACAGCACAGCGATGCCAGGACAAAGAGGCGCGGTCAGAGGAACTGTGAGGCGTGAGTCACTAGTAATAATTTCTTACGTGTCCAGCTTCCTAGGTTGATCGTTAAAATCTACGAAGGTTTGAATTTTCAGAGTGTTTAGAAAAGAGAGAAATGTGAGAAAATGTTAATGCCTGTCTGAGCATAGTGTATAAAGTGTGTGGTGAGGGGTTTTACAGCCTTTAAAACAAATACGGTGGTGCCCCAGCTAACAAATTCAATCTGTGCTGCCGTCACGTTCGTTGAGCGAATCATGCATTGGCTGGAGCGAGTTTTTCCATAGGAATCTACTTTGCGGATTTCGCCTATCGCAGGTTATTTTTAGAACGTAACCCCCGCGATAAAGGCACCACTGTACTGATCTTTTGTCTCATATTATCATTTGATGTCAAACCCAAATGTTTTCAGTGTACAGCAAAAATAAAGGAATTGACCTCGCTGTTCCAATAGTTTTGGAGGGCACTGTATGTGCAGCAAAACAAAAAACTAATATGTATTAAAATATAAAGAATTACAGAAGAGCATAAATAAATCGAAATGGAGAATGAATAAACTATGTTCATGAAAAAGCATATATACAATTAAAGCTGCAGGCAGCATTGAACAGGCCCTCACACCCCACACCCCGACGCAATCGGGGCCGGGCCGCGGCCAAGGGTCTCTCCTCCACCATCACGAAGAGGCTTTTAGTTTGGATGTCTGTGAAGATTCTCAGTCATCCAGGTCATAGTATCCAAGGCGTGTGGTTTTTTCTTCCATCAACTGGACTGGAAATTTGGTTGAAAACGTTTCGCCACCCATCCGGGAAGCTTCTTCAGTTCTGAACTGAAGTAGCTTCTTCAGTTCTGAACTGAAGTAGCTTCTTCAGTTCTGAACTGAAGTAGCTTCTTCAAGGAGTAGTGTTTTTTTTCCCTCTTTCTTATTAAGTGCCAATATGACTTAGATTAAATGTTGCTGTACACGTCTTCAGACATGGACTGTCATCATATGTGGGAAATTTGAGACAGATCTGATAATGTAGAGCCAAGATATGGCATTTTATTTAGTTTTGGATTCACATTCGCCATTGCTCCACTGCCATGCCTTTTGTCAAAAACTCATGTCCATCAAAACACTATCGTCACCTTGTTCTAGCATTCCTCACCAATTTTGAAGTTAAGCTGCACAACAAGCACATCAAAGAATAAAACATTACATTTTCTGTTGCCACTAAGTGGCGCTATGAGTCAGATAAAATATTGTTATATGGTTGTGTTCAGGGCAGGACCTTTTGTAAAATTTGGTGCAGATTAGATGAAGAAACTTTGAGGTACATCTGTTCAAAATTTCTTGGCGAGGCCTCAAAATCAGTGGTCCTGCCATCAATCTATATTTTCACAAAAACTTGGGGTTTTGAACTTGAATGAACAAAACCCTGAAGAGGAGTTCCTTCAAATGAGATACGAGTACATCACCAAAAATGGCCACCTTCCTGTTGGTCTGGCAACATTGGCCAAAGAAACATTTTTTTTAGATCTTGGTGTGATTTACATGTGTCAACTTTCATGTCGATCTGTGAAACTGGCTGTTTGTGTTGTACTTACTGTATACATACCATGATTATTCAGAATAACTATTTTCTCATACATCTGCTTGCCAAAATCTTGTGAGATTTGGATATGTTTAAGCCCTCAAAACATGGACTTTGGCATTTTGGTGCTGAGGACGCCAGGGTGAACGCATAAACGCAAAAGCTCGTCTCTGCATCTACTGACCCAGATGAGCAAAAATCAATAATATTAACACAAAATGATAAACATTTCTACAGTGCTTTTTGGTCCCGACTCCAAGACTGGGAAAAACCAGGAGAGAAAAGATGAAGCCTGAAATCAGCCAGACACTAGTTTTCCAAAAGCAAAGTGAAAGGAAGATTCATTTTATGACCAGGTGATTTAAAAAAATAGATTACAAAATAAGTGGTCTGAGATCAGAGCAAAAAGTCAAAGAACACAGAAGTGAAAACATGACATGATATGTAAATGTCATAACTACCGCTGAGCAGTACAGGCAGCATTGACAGCATGTACAGTGGGGACAATAAGTATTGGGAAATGTAAAAATGTGCAAGTTCACCCATTTAAAAAGATAAGAGAG
>JAQQAE010013231.1:0-12837 GCA_029823295.1 Pseudamia nigra | reverse complement strand
CCGCATCACTGTATAAGCCGCAGGGTCGGCAATGTGTGAAAAAAGCCGCGGCCTATAGTGTGAATTTTACGGTAGAAATCTAATAAAACGGACAAGCACTCAAAAGAAATTTAAAAAAATTAAAATATTCAAAAGTTCACAAAATGAACAATAAATGAATAAGATAAGTCCAAAAATAGAAGCAATAATCAACAAAATTATCAGAAAGTGGTCAAAAAACCTCACACTTATAAAATAATGTGCATAAAATACTACAATAAGAATAATTCACAAAATGAAGAAAACATAATTAAATAATCAACAAAAGTTACCTAACAATGAAGAAAACTATTAAAGAATGAACCAAATAATCAACAAAATGAACAAAAGATTAAAAAATGAATACAAATGCAGAAAAAAGACAAAATAAACAACAAGCAGTGATACACAAACCCAATATAATAACCATGAAAATTAGCAAAAATTAAAAAATAACCTGCAAAATGATCAAAAAATGTAAAACACGTAGTATTCAGAAAATGAACAACCACTAATAAAATAATCCACCAAATTAACATAATAAGCAAGAAAATTATCAAAAAATGAACAAAAACCTCACACTCAAAAAAAATGAAATTTGAGTTTGTAAATTGAAAAATAAAATATTTTAATAAAGTAATTCACAACATGAACAAATAATGAAATAATCAACAAAAACGAATTTGACGATAAGGATAATTATCAACAAAGTAGCCAAAAAAAGTTAGGATTAAAAAAAATAAATAAATAACAGCAAAATGAACAACAAATCTAAAATCTGCTAAATTATTCAATAAATCAAAAAGAAATGAATAAAATAATGCAGAAAATTGACATAATAATCATAAGAAGTATGTAAAATAATATAATGGGATAAGTCAAAATTGAAGAAAAATGTAATGAACCAATCAGGGAAAACATGAACATATTAATGAAAAAAAAAAGTAAACAGAGGATGAAAAAATTCTCAAGAAAATTAATAAACATGCAGAAAATAATCCACAAAATGAAGGTAATAATCAAGACAATAATCAAACAATTCAAAATGAACAAAAATATCTAAAACATATAAAACCATTCATAAAATGAACAAAATAACCCCCCCCCCCTCCCAAAGAAAAAAAATATATCTAGAAATAGAAAAAATAATAAAATAATAGGCAACCATTCAACTCAAGTTCCACAAACCATCTTGGACGCTGATGCTGTTTTGAAAAAGGCAGCACAAAAACAACCAGTTTAGTGCTTTGATGTGTAAACTGGATACAGGAAGGGGAAAGGGAAGTATGAGCCTGAGAGTCAGATGGTAACATGCGCTGTAAAAAACACTCAAACAGGGGCAAAACATGTTTATGCATTCAGGGAGTGCACTTAAGTTCAGAGCCTTAATGGCCCCTCATGGGTTTTTTTTTTTTCAGTACCACCCATCAATGTGTGTGGAAGTAATTACAGCAGTGGATTTTGAAAAGATATAGTCGGTCTCAAATTCTTCTGGAGAGAATCAATGTTGAGCCTCTGAGGTAATGAGATCTTATTCCTGTTGCAACAAGATCCCCTAAAGTCTACCTGCACACACTCAAACCAGACAGGCTCACTCATGGTAATAGACACAGCAATGAAAATGGAGTGGGCAATTGTGAGCATGTGCGCGTAGGGAGGAGGGATGGAGGTTGGGGCTGGGGTCTGACGGGGTGATATAATGCTCACAATTGAGAGCAGATGTCACACTTCCTGATTGTGGTCCCTAGAAACAGGCATCATGCTTTAGATAAGGGGCTGCAAGGGCCTTGGGGTGGGGTTGGATGAACGCTGCAGCTGGGCAGCTTTGGTTGAAGTAAGTGCTTCTTGCTGCCTGATTGAAACCATGAGATGCTGTGTTCTTTCACCCAGAGAGGAGAAGGGGCTGGGTTCTGCTATTAATCGCTGTGACAGGAACGACAGAGGAGGGAAAGCGCAGGGGGGTCAAGATAGAGGGGTCAGTGGTCTGTTGTTTCAAAGGGGCTCGAGTTGCAGTGCATGTTTAACCCTAAGGGATGAGGCTCCAATGTCACATTCCTTTGCATACTCTTAACTCACAAATTCAGGCGAAGGGCAGCAGGATATTAAATCATAAAAACACTCTTCATGGAGAAAACAACATTCAGAATAAATTGTGTTTTCTAAAGCTGGAAGTAACATTACCTGTTAAGGCAGCTGAGCAAGGAATGGAAAAGATGATGCTGCACTTCTTAATAGGTCATAGCTTTACTAGTTTTTATAGTTCAGTAGTGAAAGTGAAAAGTCTGGACACACTGTACCTTCTCCTTCAGTGTTTTTTTTTTCTTTTTTAAATTATTTTCATTATTGTACATTAAAACTAAAGACATCCTAACTGGGAACATATGTGGAAGGAACAACCCAGAATATATTTTTTTATATTTTAGATTCTCTAAATATATAAAGTAGTCAACTGAAATGGTTTTCAAATCACAGGTGTGCTTTGGAAAACAGTTAATTTGTGCTATTTTTTTGTCTTTTTAATCTGCTTTAGACCATCAGTTGTCTTGTGCAGAGGATAGGTGGAACAGAGTCATATATGTGCTACTACAACTACTGTGCCATTTTATGACAAGAATCATTTGTTCATCATTAGTTTAAGAAATGAAGGTCAGTCAGTCTGAAAAATCTCTTTGCGTCCCCGAGTGCAGTTACCAACTACCAAATGGTATCTGAGGTGCCTTAAATAGGTGGTTTCTGAGACTGGTAATTCTAAGGGCAAATTCACACTGCCAATATGCAGCGTGCCCATGAGCATTTCCCGCCTAAAGCACATAGCCTCTGAGGGCCAGGGCCAGGAAAGCGCAGCACACTTGCAGTTGGAAGAGGTGGGCCACTGCATCACAGTTTCTCCAACACGAATTTGAGCATGCAGGCACAACGTAGACCAGATATATTTACTTAATCTCCTGCTAAGTCTGCATTTGTGCAGCATGATTATACTGAGAATGACTGCCTTACGTAATGGAGAAATCCAATAAAAGTCTGTATGCGACCAAAACTACTCAAATGCCACACAGTCAGTAAAGATGTATACATAGTATTGTAACAGATATGTCTGTACAGAGGTACTGTACTGTACATCTCTGCACTTCAGCATGTTTAGGGCTGACAATGTGAGTGTGGACCAGCAGGAGAGTGGGGACAATACTGCTTTGGTGCAGCTCAGGCCAAATGGCCTTAGTGTGAGCACACCCTAATAAACTTATCCTCTGTAGCAGAGGTAGCTCTTGGTCTTTGTTTCCTAGAACGGGCCTCATGAGAACCAGTTAATAGCATACATTCCTTTATTCATGGCATTTGATGCTTTTGGCAACTGTACTTGTGGACTCATTCTGACCTTTATTTCTCAAAGTAATGATGAATGGTCTTTTCTCTTACCTTAACTGAGGGTTTCTTACATTAATATGGCTGTGTAACGTAGTTGCAGTAGCACTACTGTACACACCGTTCCTCTGCACAAGACAACTGATGGTCTAAAGCACATTAAGAAGGTAAGAAGTGGTACAAATTAACTTCTCTGTGTGCATGGATCATGTTTCACTCTGCAAAGATGTTATGTACATAAATGCAAATAAGTGCAAAATTTACATTGATTTGAAAATTAACTGAATAAATACACATCACCCTTTTTACTCTATTTTACACTGTTAAGTGTGAAGAGGTATCCATTTCCCACACTGGATTTATTTAAACACTCACATACCAGGCCACCCAACCCATCCCCTCCCGTAACCTTGACTCCATCAATGCCATGCATGGCATTCACACCAGCAGATGGATATGTAAAGACTATTTAGGGAATGTGTAACGCTAATAGAATAGAGGAGGTGTTGTGTCTGAAGACTGTTTATAGAAACTGCTTGACTGAACAGGTCCACACATACTCCATCAGGATTGGACATCTTCTGATTTTTTCACTGGGCTGGTAATTACCACAGACAAAACCGTTTGCCACAGGCCAAAGCTGCCAACTTCATTTGCAGACTTCTAAGATAAATGAGTGTTTTTTTAAATTGCCTATAATAAAACTATGTCATATGGTTACAATTGCATGCTGATTGTAACAGGAAGGGTGCTAGTTAGACCTCAGACTGGTGTTTTACCACAGTGGTCCAGTAATGTGTGCAGACCATTATCACCTCTCCATGGCCCATTACGCAGCATAGTGTTTTCACTTACACAATAAGGGAGAGGCGTGGGGCCTGGTGGTATGAGGGCCACGTTTTGGGAGCGTTTTGCCCCTGTGAGCATTCAGCTCAGGGTGACTCCTGAGGAAGTTAGGCAGGAATCTGAAGCCTGGGCCAAAGGAGAGCCTACCTATTTTAAAACACCCAACAGATGGCTCATGTTTCACATAGAAGACATGCAATTGAGATATACAGTGAGGGAGAGGTATATTAGTTGCAGATGAATCAGCATTTACAAGGTATGATTCATAATTCAGCCAAGGCAATTGTGTATTATGTGTTTTGTTGTGCAATATAGTATTTAATTTATAAAAAGTGAAAACAAAACCACAGGTCCATAAAATCATTTCCTTATGAAGACCATGTAAAGTAAACGTGCTATGTAAAGTGCACAGCTGGTTGTGTTTTCATTTTTGCAATGAGTGGAAACGCCTGAAGAAGCATTGTCAAATTATGCAAAATAGACATGTGTCCTCATTTTGCAAATTTACTCATACACAATCCATAAGGAAGCCTGCTTTAGGAGACAAAGTAGCTGTTACTGTCTGACTTGAGGCACGCTGCTTTACATTACACTGTATGGTATGTGGGGTGTGCGTGTGCCAAAGTCCACATCTCACCTCAGTAGATGCTGGGGATTAGCTGTGCGTGACTGGAAGAGGGCGAGTAGAGAAGTTGAGTTTGGAGGGAGGAGGGTGTGGAGCTCACAGGCCACGCTTCCTCCAAAGTCTGCCACATTCCTCCATCCTGAGTCCCAGGAGACGGGGGTGCGGGGTGGAGCGTATCCAGGCCGCAGCCGTCACTCAGGCAATCTGCTGGGAAAATCTTCAAGAGAGCAATGAAGTCAGGGCCTTGGCTGAATTACGGAGTCAGGGTTGATTAGCAAGCTTTGGTTAGATTTGTTGTGTTGGTGCTCGACACATGACCGATAAGTGATATCTCAGCTACTTTTAATATTGCATATACTGATGGAAGGATGAGTGAGGAGGGGCGTTAACGTGTTTCTGATGGATGTAATTGTCAGTGTTGGGAGGGCCCCCGACCCTCACAAGGATTAAGGGGTAGAAAATGGATGGATGGATGGGAGGGTTACTTTAGAAATGAAACAAACAGGTTATAAATTATGTTACCACTATTTTAATTACATCATCAAAGTAAGAAAACATATTGCTTTGATTACTTTTGATTACTTTATGATTACTTTAAACTTACCCTCTATGATTTCCAGATGTGGGTAGTACTCAAGTACATTTACTCCTTTACATGTACTTCAATAATATTTTCCGTTAAATTCACTTCTGGGAGTAGTTGTTTTATTTCTAGTCAGTTACATTTGGCCACACCTCAATGAGTCAGAGTAAAATGAACAAAAATGAAAATAATAAATAAAATACCTAAGATCCAACAAATAAGCACAGAATGAACAAAATAATGAAGAAAAATGAACACAAATCAACAAAATGCAACAAAATAATTTAATTTAATGTCTCATAATGAACAAAAAACACAAAAAAATATCAAAAGTGACAAAAAAAATGAATTCATAAAAATGTACAATGAAAGCAACAATTTAAAATCAATAAACATATACACAGCAAAATAAATGTAAGTGATCAAAATAATCAAATAAAATAGAATAAAACTGTATAATATAACCTACAAAACTGGAAAAAAGAATCAACAAATGCCCAACAAAACAAGAAAAAATAACAAAACAATTAAGTAAATTGACATATATGATCAAAATAACCAAATAAAGCTAAATAAAAATAAATAAAATGTGCAAGAATAAAAAAAATAAAAAAACGCACAACATAACCATCGAAATTGAAAAAAAAACTCTTTTGAGAGCTACTGTAAGTAATAGTACTTTTACTTGGGCAGTATTTCTGCTTATTCTACACACCACTGATGATTTCAGAGGGCAGATACTGCATTCTTGTTGTTATGTGTAAAAATCTACATAAAAAAATTTGTACCAAAAATAGGAGGTAATTTCTTTGATAATTAAAGGTATTTTTATCCTCAGCAGAACATTATGATGAGATTTTCAAGAATTTTGGGAGTTCTACAGGGCATCTGGAATATGTTATTTGCCAAATAATTGTTTGAAATACAATAAAATACCTGTACAGAGGATTCAACCAAAGTTTAATTCCCATGTCAGAGAATTTGGGTTGGACAATTCATTCAAAGGGTATCAGCTTTTGCCAGACTGACATGGCATTTCTGAGGAAAGCCATATCAAGAAGCAGGCTATGTGTGCCCATGTTACATCCCAACATATTTATTAGTACAGTATTGCTGTTATGTAAAATGAATGAAAAAACAACCTTTAGCCAGCATCCTGTTGATCTTGGGGCCAGTAGATGAGTGATGCGTCAGAGGTCACACAGTCAGGAAGTGGACTGGTTTTACAATGAATGGGAGGCTGCAGCAAAGACAAAACTGTCAATCTGAGTGCAAAAAAGTCAAATGGCGGTTTAAATCTATAACGGTGATTCCAAAAAGTCAAATGGAAGCATGCAAATTACAAAATAATGCAGTGCTATCAGTAGAGTTTGTTTTGTACATCATAGTAGGCAATACGAACAAAACATAGCTCTCGTTTTGTTGGGTCACTTTCTTCTTACTTGAAAATACACAGCAATTCTTCAGTTTTAGCCCTGACATATGTTCCAATAAGATGAGCCAGAGCCAATGTTTGGACTAAAAATGTGTTAAAATCATTCAAATCCAATGTGATTTGCAGAGGTTTGGGCCATCATGAGCAAAGATCACCAGTTAATTAATCCTGAAAGGCATAGGTAGAGGAGCTTTATCTGTGCCTGATTCTTCCATATTTCTTTTGCTTTTCAAACATATTCTAGCAGTTAGCATCATAATGTTGCATAGTTAAACTACCAGTTTGTCATTTGCATTGTTGAAAAAGAAGAATTTGCTAATGATTTTGCAAATAATGAGGGCCATTTAGGATATTTTACTCACTACACTGCATAACAGAACAAAATGTTCAAATTGCACATTGGTGTATCAGACCAAATAATTTACGTATATTTGGAACCTGACAGACCTAGACGGACTCACTCTGGAAAATCTTTGTCAAGCTAAGTCATAAGCGATATTATTTTTTAATTTGCTTTTTTTTCCACATGGCTGAACTTTTTCAGAACTGGAGCTGTAACTAAAATGTATCTAAAATGGCATAATGTGACAGAGCACAATACCTTTTTACACTACAGACTCAAATCATTCGTAAATCTGCTGCACACAAAAGGAAACCCTGTTAAAATAATGCCAGGCTCATTGTGGTTCTTTCCATTTAAAAGAAAAGTGCAAATTTATTTCCAGTCCATTGCCACAATTTCCCCCACTAGAGACAGCTCCAGACCCCAAAAGCTAACAAACAGCTCACTATACTCCTCCGTTATACTGTCAGTCTTAAGATTGTTTTTCCAAAACCACTGAATCCGGTGCAAGTCATCCAGTGTCACAACGTGATCACTGAGTTGAAGCAACAAATTTCAGCTTCTGCTACTCGTGTGTGTTCGATTTGTATGAGGAAACTTGATTTATGCTGAACCATCTCACCCATTGGGGACCTCATTTTGTCCAGTCAAATAAACACCCAGACCACCCAGAGATAGAGGAGAGGTGGCAGCTGGAGGCTACGACATTGACAGGGGGCTAACAGACATACAGACAGACATACAGACAGACAGACAGACAGACAGAGAGAGAGTCAATGACCTGTCACTGGTCCACACCCACACCAACCCACATTTCAGATACTAACCTAGAAGAATCCTTACATGAGCCACTGAATACAGTATCTTATCATAACTAGAATGCCCTAAATTTCAGAGGGATGTGGTGATTCACCCCCCCCCCAATATTTGTAAAACGTCCATTTGTCCCACCAAAAACACTTGAAAGGATACGTATGCAGCTCTTTCATCTCTAAAAATCCTGCTTTGCATAAATAATGGTAGTTTTGTGTCATTGTTGGTTAAATTAATTTTCTTGTTTTGTTCATTTATGTCGATTTTTTTGAAGATTTTATTCATTTTGATTTAGTGACTAGCTAGTTTATTCTGACATATTGTTGTGAATGACAGCTTTACTTATTTTAAGTTTATTTTGTTGCTTGTTTTGTTTCATTTATGGGTTTATTTTCTTCAGTTTCCTGATTATATTGTTCATTTTTGTGCATTGCTTTAATTATTTTCTTAATTTTTGTTAATTTTATTGAGTATGTTGTTTATTCTTACCTATTTTCTTAATTACTTTGTTCATTTTGATACTTATTTTCTTGATCACTTTGTTAATTTTTATCCTTATTTTCTTCATTTTTGTTCATTTTTCTTCATCAATCATTACTTGATTTGTTGCTTACTTTACTCATTTTGTTTATTTTATTGTTTCCTTGATCATTTTTGTTCACTTTCTTTATTCTTTTGTTCATTTTTTGACTATTTTGATTGTTTTTCTTGGTTCGTTTGTTTATTTAGTTATTTTTATCTTTATTTTTGTTTGGATTTTTCCTTTATCAGACAGTGCTCGGATTAGTTAGATGGCAGGTCATTCCCAAAGTCAGCTGAGATCAGATGTGGACAAAACAACACACCATTTGAAAAAAAAAAAGTCAGGAATGCGGCTCATGGTAAATTGTAACATGTAATATGTTTGGCTGTAATGTTTTGAAATTTAAATTGAGAATTTTAAAATGTTGAGTTTTACTGTTTAATGGGCACAGAATGCACTGATTAGATGTCTGTTCTGTTAGATGCACAGCAGTTTGCATATGCAGTGGTGCCCCAGGTAACAAACTCTTCTACTAACGAAAATTTCGGGCAACAAATAAAATATTGGCCAAATTGTGTCCCGGCTAACGAAAATGATTCACGTGATGACTTTTGATTTGTGGAAGGATTCAGGTTACACATTTCGTAATTCGGGTTTCCAATTTTTTTGTAACATGAAAGACTTAACTTCCAGGTTTATCTCGGCCGAATTAAATGTCAACATGAACTCCGTGCTGTATATTTGCCTTTTTTCACCTAAAATACTGCTTCATTTTGTGTTTTTCGTCATGGGACCTAAGAAAAAAGGCGTCTCCTCTGGTAAGTGTCTTTATAAATAAATGTGCGCATACGGGTGTGTAATACATACTTTATATGGGAGTTTTCGTGGGTCCAGAATGGATTAATTGGTTTTACATGTAGTCCTATTGAAAAACTCGCTCCGGATAATGAATGATTCGCCCAAAGAACGTGAAACCGGAACAGATTAAATTGGTTAGCCGGGGCACCACTGTATTCGGTTATGACTTATAATGTCATGAATCACAAAAATCTAAAATGACTGGTATTTTCTGGCATTTATTTTGTTGTGTGGATTTCTCGGGAGAGGCAGAACTGAGCAAGTTCATAATGTTATAGGTTTTATTTTAAAACACAGTGTTAATGTAACCCCCCAAAACAAATCAAAAGCCAATTATTTCAAAGTGTTTCCTTATCTTCATATACAGTAGATGTAGAGAATAGACAGCGCAGACTGTGACGGACAGCTGCAGTGGGCAGTCTGTGCACCAAACATGCCATCAAACCTCCCTGGAGATTCCATCCCCACCTGCTGCTGCACACACAGTGTTTGCTCCGCACTCGTGGCACCTGTCTGTCACAATGATTTATCGAAGGAAGTCAGGGCGCATATGTCACAATGCCACTGCTGTGTGAAGATATGCGCGCCTCATGTGTGAAAGCTACAAAAGGACAGTGAGAGGAATGATATGTGGACCATTTCAAACAATGCAATGAATGCAGTGAAAGTAATAAGAATCGATACAGTGTAAAGCATATGCATAAACTCATAAATGAATGCTTCCTACATTTTTCATATTGATCTCTGGATTATTAAATTCACAGACTAAACAATATATCAGCTAGACAAGTTAATTAAAGTTTGCTGTGGTGTATTTTTTTTTCCAGTCCGTTATATTCTTGATCAATTAAGACTCAAATAAACTTGACTTTTGAACTTTTTAAAACTGTAACGTATTAAACTATATATAGTAAAGATTCATAAGTAAGGGATGTGGATACAGTTTCAAGGTTAACACTAATACAGATAATTAGTGATCAAAAAGACAGACTGTGATAAAGCATTTAAGTGTGAACACTCCAAGACAAAACACTAAATATAATAAGCAACAAATTAATAGCTAATCTGTGTTTCCTATTCTCAAGTTGAATTGTTAATTTTAAAGAGAACTTTTCAGTATTATTTTAGCTTAAAGTATAGGGAGGTTACTGTTGATATCTCTGTAAATTAAAAAATAGGTGTCATTTTCTACTGCAGCATCAGAGTCAAGGTAGAAAATGTTTTTAATCAATGTATATTACTGTTAACGCGGTAATAAATAATAGAAATGACTGTAGGAAGGTTTCATAAAGTTTAGACATAAAACTACCTGGTTAGAGTTATGGCTGCGTCCACTGCGATTTCAGACATGATTTAGACTTGATATGCAGCTGAGCACCCCCGGCATTTACAAAAAATTGTAGCCAAACATCAAGCCTTACACCCCTCACCATTTTATGACCTATGGCCTGAACAGTCGAAGCCTCAAATCCTGTCTCAGATGGGTTTCAAGCATGTTTGATTTCCATCCGAATGCCATGCATCTTCTCAGCTTTTCTCCTCACTGTGTCTGTGCAGCAATAGTGCAGCAGCAGGAAACAGCAAGTAAAATCAAGAAGAAAGCAAGAAACATCACAGAAATACAGTATCACCTACTCACCTAGTTTAAACATTTCCACACAGGCAAGCAGGTATAGGCATCTAAATGTAGTATTATTAGAGCCCTGCGTCTATGTGTGTGTGTGTGTGGGGGGTGGGGGGGGGAGTTGCGCGCATGTGTGTGTGCCTGACTATGTGTGTGGCAGAGAGAGAGAGAGAGAGCAGATGTGCTGGGTGCCGATCTGAAGGGAAGAGAAAAAAGAAGCAGGAAAAAATAAAGTGGAACCTGCAGAGGTGGAAAAATCACAGTGTTACTACCCACTACTGATTGAAAAAGAAGGTTTGGGGTGTCTGAACTCACCTGTACAGTATTCTATAGCACAGTCATGCTGATGTCGGACAGACACAGTGTACACTGCTTTTGCTTTGGTTTGAAATAGTCGCAAACTGTCCCTTCATGTTCACACTTTTCTAAAATTGCAAAGTGTCTTAGGGAAGAAAAAATGAGGTGAAGGTTAGACAGAAAAGGCATAAAACATGGAACTGAAAGTGCATGAGGCTGGAAATGAACTTTGGTTTTCCTGGATGGAAGTTTTTTTGAACGGCCATGACCACCTCATCCACCTCCTTTTAACACTTTAATCAGTGTGGTATGAAATGCCCTTCACAGAATATTAAATGCATGTGAAAAATGAAACAAACGTTACATATTACATATTATATTGTATATTACATGTGATTTGAGATTGAAATAGTTAAGGTATTTGTATGCAATGTTGTGAATATGGTAATATACATATTACCAGTGCTTTTATGAATATCCCAGTACAACCAATCTTAAACAGCCCATCTGTTGACACTTATATCTTCACTGCTTGTAAGTTTCTATTGAAGGTGATGTTTACAATGTTGGCAAACTGGCTAGTAGCCAATCAAATACAGTGGTCCGTTATAAATGATTAGACAGGTGACCTGCCAGTCAACATGGCTTGCAACCTGATAGGTGCACAAGCTCATGCACTCACTTGCAGAGTTGTAATTGCTTTAACATCAGGTACAGGTAAGCAAAGGACAGACACACCAGCTTGACAACTCTGATGTTGTGAGCCGTGTTGATTGGCAGGTCACCTGTTTAATCACTTGCATCGGTCCACCACAAATGATCAACCACAAGCTAGTTTGCAAACATCATAGATATTATTGCTTTAATCCTCAGAGTTGTATCAGCTGGAAGTGGAACTGTTGATGCCTCAAGCTATCTTTAAAAGGTATTAATGTATTCACCCTACACCTGCTCTGATTTTAGTGGTCAGAACTGCCTACTGGGATCATATTCTGAAGCAAGGCTTTCATAAGCACAGCATGAACAATATTATCAGGTCAGTTGCTCAAGGGGAACAGGACAAATTCTAGTTTACCATGATTGGTTGTGATTTAGAAAATTAGATACAAAAATTCAAAACAACTTTCCTGTTGTCAATCTTATTGTGATGATTTCTCAGGATTAACAGTTCCAAGTAAGTTTGTACGCTGACTGGCCAAAAAAAAAATTGCCACCAAAAAAAAAGGTCACACACTCTTAATACAGTATTTCGTTGGACCACCTTCAGCTTTGGTTACAGCACGCATTCGCTGTGGCATTGTTTCGGTAAGCTACTGCAATGTCACAAGATTTATTTCCATCCAGTGTTGCATTAATTTTTCATCAAGATTTTGCACTGATCATGGTAGAGTCTGATCGCTGTGCAAAGCCTTCTCCAGCACATCCCAAAGATTCTTAATGGGGTTAAGGTCTGGACTCTGTGGTGGCCAATCCATGTGTGAAAATGATGTCTCATGCTCCCTGAACCAC